>JAOQMP010073758.1:0-20253 GCA_027563575.1 Erythroxylum pedicellare | reverse complement strand
AAACAATCTGGTTATTGTCAAGATGAAGCATTCTGTTCTACCATATGATATTGCAGTAATTTTCTACCTTCCTGGAACATCAACACCAATTACAGAAACTGAAAATAAACATTAATCAGTGTAAATATGCAGAGTTCATCAGTATAGATTGTGGAGGATCAGGTAACTACACTGATATGAAAACTAGACTGGCATGGATTTCAGACAATGGTATTATGAACAATGGAAAACCAGCAATAGTGCAAAATCCAGTGCATGATCATCATTTTGCTTTTTTCTTGTATCCAATTTCTACTCCTTAAGTAATGGTAATTGGCACTTTCTCTTGTTTTCAAGATGGACATTAAAGAAAGTTTTTAACAACAACTCAATCCATAAAAAAGTTTGTTTTCGTAATTTATTTTCTTGTAGCTTTTAGGTATCCCTATATTTTTCCTTGTAAAATTTTATTAATTATGGTTATCGTCTAATTAACTAAGGCTTCACTTTTTCTTCTATTCACTTCACACAGATGCGTCCTGTTCTTCATCTCTCTGTTTCTGTTGCCTCTCTTTGTCAGTGTGTGTCTTTATCTCTATAGTTTCTAGCTTGTTTAAGGAATATATTTACTTGTGTTGTTGGAAGTTTGAAACTTTATCTCTAGTAATATGTCTATTTCTGGGTTCTGATTTCTAGAGTTGCAATAATCCTAGGAGAAGTCTTTATGGTAATCCTTGGTATATGCTTCACCTTGGTAATCCTTGGTATATGCTTTGAAGGCATTAGCGCAGCCTTTTAAGCTGAAGGGAAAATGTCATCTGATCTTGTGGGTAATGAAGGTTCAGAAAGTTATGATTATCCATTTGAATTTGGTTTTTGTCTTCCTAATTGAATGCTTACCTTTTCAACATCAATTTCCAGCTATTGATGCACCTGGAGGATTTTTGTTTGAATGTTGGTCAGTTTTCTAGGATATATTCATTGCTAGGACCAATGAGAAGCACTTAGAAGTTGTTGCGTCTTATATTAAGGTTGGTTTTTATCGTGTTGACTGCAACCGTTTTACCTTTGTTTAGCTGAGTTTGTATCCATTCAAATTGAGAAAAGGACAAGATTGACATTCTGTTGAGGCAATAAATTCATATGTTTTGGGTTGACTATTAGTTATCTGGGTTCTGTATCTACACTATGATTAGTTTTAGCTTCATATAAGAAGAGTATGGTGGTGTTTCCTAACCAAATTTCCAACATAGTTGCACTTTGCTGGGAAAAACTAGATATTAGGAGTTGAGTGGGGCAATGATATAGGTCTATTTAGCTTCGTAACGAAGGTGGGAAGTGGACAGGGACAACTTATGGACATTGATGTTTGAAGTTATCCTAGTTGCTTTAACATTTTTCTTTTTTGCAGTGGGCACCTTGTTAGGAGTCATGACAGGATCTTTGATAGGCCAGAAACTAAGAGTGGGTTTGTTAAAGGAGCTGTAGTTGGTGCTACATCAGGAGCTATTTTCTCTATTGAAGTATTTGAAGCTTCTCTTGTTCTTTAGCAATCAGATGAATCTGGAATTAGGTGCGTCCTCTATTTGGTGAGAAACTTGGCTTAACCCTTACAATTTTACTTGTAGAAAACAACCATTAAGTTTATAAAATTTGAAAGTTTAACACACACTGTCTTTTACGTATATTTGTTCTTCAAGGAATCTTGTATTTATTGAATATCTCTGCTTAATTCATGTTTACTGTTTCTTATGTGCCAGATTGATGTTATTGCGAGTCTTCTTAGTGGAAGACTTGTACGCGAGTGAATTGTGTTCAATTAGATGGGTGCCGTTGAAACAAGCTTTGAAGAGGTTCCCAATATCTTTGATACTGGTGGTTCTAAAGGATTAATTGGAGATTTTGTTGAAAAGATCCCAAAGATCAAAATCACAAGCAAGAACAATGTGGACACTTCTAGAGATAAAGTCTCATGTTCAGTTTGCCTTCAGGTTTGATCCTATATCACGGTTTTTGTTTCCTTGGGTTGTGCCTTCTGAACAAATTATGCAGCACTCTGGGAATGGTCTTTATTGACTGATTTTGCATCATTTTTCATTCTCACAGGACTTCCAGCTTGAAGAGACTGTTAGAAGCTTGCCTCATTATCATCACATGTTTCACCTACCTAGCATAGATAAATGGCTTCTTAGGCAAGCTTCTTGTCCCCTTTGTAGAAGGGATCTGTGATGCTTCTGTAAATTACACGACATAGAAATGTTCTTTTATTCTTTAACTTGCCACTACCTTTCATGGCCTCTGTAATTTTGTTTTGCTAGATGATTCATTGCCCTGTTGCCTTGCTGTTTCGAGTTTACAACATCATAGGATTGATCCTTGTACTAGATTAGTGATCTGTATAAAAAGTTTTTAGATTTGATAGTTTTAGTTACTCTTCCAATGTTTCAAAGAACGTTGTGAGCAGAAGGATCCTTTGTTCTATTCAAAGAAAAATAACAATAACACTAAAAGATAAAAAATTTGCATTTTTAAAAAATAATTATTAAAATTAAAAATTATTAAATTAAAATGATTTTCGAAAAAGTGGAAAAATAATAATGGAATGTTCAAAATTAATGATATATTAAAAAATTGAAGGATTATTAAATAAATAAAATTCATAAATAATATTGAATAGTTATTAAACGAATAAAATTTAAAAATTTGTATTTTAAAAATATTTATTAAAATTAATTATTATTAAATTAAATTGATTTTCGGAAAATTCTAAAAATAATAATATCTATGACGTTTTTGTGTAAACATCACACAAGACTTTTTGCGACGTTTTTAGGAAACGTCACGGAAAGTCAGAATGTGACTTTTTGTGACGTTTTCTAAAAATGTTGCAGAAAGACCAATCTTTCTGTGACATTTTTTAAAACGTCGCAGAAACCTTTTGTCTACACCACATTTGACGACGTTTTTTTTATACGTTTTTGTAAAACGTCACGAAATATATTCTATGATGTTTTTTTGAAATTCTGTGACGTTTTCAAAATGTCACAAATTGTGCTATTTTCTTGTAGTGATTTAAACTAGTTTTTATAATTCAAATATGTCCTATAAATTTATTGTACTTAATTTTAAACTCAAACTTAATTCATGAATTTTAAATTCTTTAGTTTTTAGATTTATTGAGGTACAAAATATTCACATATTTTGTAATATTTTCTATAGTTGCCGTGTTATCATGTCATATCAGCTACTGTAACTAGCTGTATATCTTCAATATTTTGTAATATTTTCTATAGTTGCCGTGTTATCATGTCATATCAGCTACTGTAACTAGCTGTATAGCTTGTATCTGTATATATACCGAAATCAATGAGAAGAAAACATACACTTTTGCAAGATTCAACCCCACAAATTATATAGTGCTTCTATTACCTCTGTTTGTATATAGATATACAATCACTAAGTTCATAAAAATGCAAGTAAGTTGATAGCGTTTAATCTTAAAAAATTTATAACCCACGAGTTACTTTTGACTCTTTCGGGGTGCAAATTGGAAGCAAGATTGGCTACATGCGAAATTCATTCCAAGCATAACTCTAATACACGTGTTGTAAGGGCGATCTATAACTCCACTATAACTAGCCCTGAGCAAGCCACATGTAAGATACGTGTCAAGAGCTTGGACCCAGACATTAATCCATGACGGACTCCGCATTTTTCATTTAGTTTTAAATTTGACCTTCAAGGTACCTTCGGACCCCACTTTCCTGGAAAAAAGCATTAAAAATGTCTGCTCATAGAATCCGGGGCATTTGTTGTAACAAATAGCACAAGCGTCCCTTGTCTTGTCCTAGTTTTCCTTTGTTCGAAATACCGGGCTTGTCAAGGTTTCTTCTTTTCCTGGCATATATTATCATATCATATCAGATTGGTAATGTTTATGGAGATAACCCACTAACTCTTGCGGGCATCCAATTTCTTGGATTTGAACAGGTATAACCAGACTTTTTGTTCTGCATTATCTTTCATATGCTGCTGCTGAAACACTTAGGTTGGGTTTTCCTTTTCCGTGCACTTGTTCTAAGCAGACGGCGGAGAAGGGTTCTAAAACTTGTTATGTCATATCTCCTTTATATTAGGGTCACAAAAGCTATGATTGGTAGACACGCTTTACCCAGAAAAGGAAAGATTCGTTAGCTCACCCACCTACCCATTTTCAGAAATGCTGTTTTATTATTGAATATAGATTTCCTGTGGTAGACCGCTGTCAAGAGCACATCTAAACAAGTCGTCTTCATTGTAAGCATTTGAGAGATATTTAATTATGCATTTTTCTTAGTCCCCTTTATTAATTAATATCATTAATTCAAGTTTTCTCCATGATACGTAGCTTTCACTCGATAGCTCACTGTTTTCAGCGATTGGAGAAGTCATTGAAGCTTCTTTGTAGTTGTGATTCGTTTCTTCTTCGCTAATTATACTGCACGCACTCACTTCCTTTTTACAGGTCCATTTAGAATAACAGTAATCTGAAAATCGATGGCTGCCACAGACCCTGAGATGATCTCTTCAGGGGAGGTAGTGGAATCTTCGTTACAGTCCGATCAGCAGCCGAAAGCAAACACTTTTCCGTCTCTAGGAAGGCAGTCTTCAATCTATTCTCTAACTCTCGATGAGTTTCAACACACACTTTGCGATAGTGGCAAGAACTTCGGGTCTATGAACATGGACGAGTTCCTCACCAGCATATGGAACGCCGAGGAGAACCAAGCCGCCGCCGCTGCAGCTATTACCAGCAGCGCTGGCATCGTAGGCGGAAATCAGAGTTTGAGTAATGCTTTCTCCGGCGATAATAGAGGAATACCGAAGCAACCCAGTTTATCTAGGCAAGGGTCGCTCACTTTGCCGCCGCCCTTGTGCCGGAAAACGGTGGATGAGGTCTGGTCGGAGATTCATGGAGGGCAAGAGCTAGGACAAGGGCACAGAAATGCAGGGAACGGGGTGCCGAATCCCGAATCTACCCCTCGGCAACCAACTTTTGGAGAAATGACACTCGAGGATTTTCTAGTTAAGGCAGGGGTAGTTCGGGAACAGTTTAATGTCCACCCTATGCCACCTCAGCAACAACCGTACGGGATGTACCAGACTAATAACAATAGCACCAATGCTGCAACTGGGTTTGTTTCCAGGCCAGGAGTCGGAGTTAGCTACCAGACAGTGCCTCAGGGTGGTGGGGCCATAGAAGAGTCGTCAGGGAGAAGTGGTGGGTACCCACCAGCGCCGTCTCCGGGACCACCACAAGGGGCAGCGGTTTACGGTGGGAGAGTGGGGAATGGTGGTGGCTATGGTCCTGGTCAGGCAATGGGCGTGGTCGGACCGGTGAGTCCGGTGTCATCTGATGGGATGGTTGCTAATGTTGATAATGTGGCAAGCCAGTATGGGATGGATATAGGTGGTTTAAGGGGTCGGAAGAGGATTATTGATGGACCCGTGGAGAAGGTGGTGGAGAGGAGGCAGCGGAGGATGATCAAGAACAGAGAATCCGCCGCGAGGTCTAGAGCAAGAAAACAGGTAGCTTTTGTTAATGTTCTAAGTTGGTGACATTTACGGTATGATTTCAGTTTTTAGGTGGCTTTCGTCTTAATAGGCGTACACCGTTGAGCTAGAAGCAGAACTGAACCAGCTAAAAGAAGAAAATAAACAGCTCAAGCATGCTCTGGTAAATGATGATACGATTTATTGGTTGTTGTCGATTTTTGTTATTAATCTTATACTGTGTTGTATTGTTGTAAACTGAACAGGCAGAGCTTGAGAGGAAGAGAAAGCAACAGGTAGATTTTGTTCTTTGGACCATACTAGTCAATTCTAGTAAGAATATTGTAGAAGTTGAGTAAAATGAGTCTAATAGATGACTATAAAGGAACTTTTAACTGCATTTCTTGATTATGATTAGCATTTCTGGTTAATGACATTATTTACTTTTCCCAGTTAGAATCTATGATATGCATAATAGCCCCCTATATCATCCTAATTTTACTTGCAGTACTTTGAGGAATTGAGAACGAAATCTCAGAACAAAGCTCAAAAAGCCAAAGATAAGCTTAGGGTGATGGGAAGGAACCTGAGTTGCCCCTTATAATGTAAAGCGATGGTTAGTCGTACGTGCACCTAAATTTATTATGGATGTTATATAACATTTATTATGGATGTTCTGTACTATCTTTCTCTAGGTCATCACATTCTGATCATTCAAATGCAGCATGTTGAGTTCTTGGAGCTGAAGCCATGGACATGGATCTGAAAAAGCTTTATAGAAAAGGTTAAAGAGTAGAGAGCAAACTAGATTAAAGTTTTCGTTGCTTGACCAGGAGAATGATTTTGGACTGCAGTGATGAGAGTCATTAATTATGGTGAACCCAGAAAAGAATGGCTCGTAATTGAAGTAATGATTGTAGTGTACAGAAGTATAATCATGTTTAGTTTAGTGTAAACTCAACAGAGAATTGGTCGCAGATCCTTTTCATGTGGGATTTACTTCTAGTAATCATGACTCCTGTACGTTAAAAAGTCTTGACGGACTTCTTATTCCATCTATCGTTGAAGGGTTTAAAGGTATCAAAAGTTTACAAGGTAGAAATTTTCGGATGAAAACTTGTCATAGTTATTTTGTATGCACACTTTTCACATGATTATGAACTTTTCCACTATAAAGGTACTACTTACGATCTATTAATGGAGTTTCTTATCAACTAAAACATCATCTTTAAAGAGCATAATTACATAAAGAAATGATGTATAGCAGAATGTTTCTGAAATCTAATATGAGAGGGATTGTTGAGATGTTTGACAACATTTACGAGTCCCATTCTGCATTTCTTTTCGCATGTATAAGAAATATAGGGGGAGATGAATATGGCAACTTGAGCATTGTCAAATCTCCAAGCTGAGAAGAGGAGTACAATGACAGATTCAGTGGTGTGATTAGAAGCCATGGAAATTGGCTCCACTGGATGCGCGTAGGGTCCAATCAGAATTTGCAATCCCATTAGGCAGCAAAAATCTGAAAGTAAGTGTGTGTTGATCCAAGAAATTTAATAACATCCAATTCCAGGTTCCAATGGGAACGAATTAAATCCCATTTTCGGAAAATACAGGTTCTAGATATCGGAAAGGAAGGAAGAAAGAAAATATTACAATAAACGTGTCTAGTCACCGTTAAGGCTTTCTCGCACAACTCAATCAGATGAGATTTAAGAAGGGGCCTTATTTGTAATCAAACTGAACCTCACTTCTATGTACTTTCTCGTAAGACAAACAACTGATGAGGCCTGACAATCTTTATGGGCCATGTTCGTGCCAACTCCGCGGAAGACCAACTTTCTCAATCTCAAATTGAGCATCAGATCCTATTTATATTCTGTTCCACTACTAATTTGACAACGTTTCAATAAAACCCAAAGGTCTCGGCTTTGCTCTCACCTAAGCCAAGTCCGATGCTCCTCTTTCCTTTGATTTTGCTTCCTACCCTTACTTATGATGCTTGATTGGACCTAATTCTTCTCTCGTTTGTTTATATTCTTGTAGTTCTTCATGTCGTGCTCGAAAACCAATGGTTAGATGTGGTTGTTCAATGCAAGTCCATCAAAGAGCTCAAGAGAAACAACATCGAGACTCGGGTTAGTGCTGCTTTGACTGATGAGACAACCTGCATTGATGGGTTTGCCGATAAGGCCTTGAACTGTAGGTGAAAACTTCGATCAAATCTAGGATTGTGAATGTTGCTTAAGTTACTCTATAATTCCCTTATAACATGTTTGAAAAATCCAAACCATCTCTATTACTAGATGACCCTCGCATGTGTATTTTATATTTATTAGGCTGTGTTCATTTTACTTCCTTTCTTTGTTTAACCATGAGCAAATTTAGTTTGTGTGTATCACACAAATGTTGTGTTTGTTGAATTATTAGGAATGATTTCTTTGCCAAGAAAGAGCTCAAAGATGGGATACGTGTTTTCACTACTTTTACTCGTGGAAGGGCCTTCGAGCCCATTAAGATACTTGAATAAGATCCATATGCAAGGAAAGCTTTGAAAGAATGTAGAGTGATAGGTGGGAGAGTTCATAACCCTCTGGACTATAAGCAAGAAATAACAAGCCAAACTGGTTTGATTCATTGGCTGACAAAGTTGGTCTGTATACATGCATGTTGGAGCTTTAGCTGCTCAATCCTAGAGCTGTTCTTCCTCGCTTCATAGTGATCTGCAAAACCTGAAGCCACTGGACTTCTTAAATCACATTCCTTAAGTTGTGAATCCTTTCTAACTTGTTTTGGAGGATTTTTCCCTCCACCTATCTTTTGCTTGAAGAAGTTTTGATATTCGTATTCCACATCTCCTGTTACATCTCAGTAAATCAGAATTTTTCTACTCCTTATAGCTATATTATGCCCTTCTTAGATTCGCATATCTCATGCTACTGTACTGATCCTTTGTTTTAATTCTTGTCCTTAATGTAAACATTTACATTTATGAAAATGCTTTTGTTCTACTTTCAAAGTTTAAAAGTTGCATGCAAAAGAACGAAAGGTGGTTGTAGATACAAATTAATGGACCAATCTCTTGAATTTGATATGGCCTTGACTTGTAAACTAACTGAACTTAATGGAGATCGGTTTCTTTAAATTGTTAGGTGGTAGTAAAAATGATGTGCATATTTTAATTCCAAAATTCAATTAAGACAGTTTGACCATTAATTGTATATTATCAGGTAGTGTTGTAGTAATGACCGTGGAGGGACTTGGTATATGAGAGAGCTAGAACAGCAGTTTCCAGATTGTCGTCATCCAACCTCAATAATGAGCTTGTAGGTAAGTTTGAAATGACTCTGTATATATTAGAGTATTTAGTATATGAAAAGAGTAGAGAAGAATTTCAGTCTCTGTTCATTCTTTTGAGGATTTGTTATGGTAAAACAACAGGTTATATACACGGTTAGTTTCTCTTTGTTAACTAAGGCATAGAGAATTTAATTATTGATATATAGCTTTATATGATGGCTTTTATGTTGTAGATAGAATCCACCTTTAGTTGTTAAATCAGTACTTGTTTGTTTTTATGACTTTCCCTATGATAAACATAATTAACCAAGAATTTGCTACCTGTGTTCAATCTGTAAGGTGCTAATCATTTTATATCCTCGTGAAACGAATAGGAGATGGTATTGATTTTATTTCATGTTTTCCTTGTAGCCATGTTTTTGTGGTTTGCACCTAGTAGGCTTACTATTAATGTTCACATTGTAGCTTATGCAAAACAACATTAAAGTTGATTTTGAAAGTTTATTTGATGACAATTAATCCTAAAAATGTTTGAATGATCTTCAACAACTAGTTCTAATTTCTGTCAAAATGCTTTGACCTTCTACTTTTAATATATATGTTTTGTAAATATCAACTTAAATACATTGGTTCCTGGTAAGTTGAATTCATGACCATGAAGAAAGGGCACAAAAGTGTTGTGGAGTTAATTAATGTTGCCATAAGCTGTGTTTCAATCTTGTGAACCTTTATTCTAGATTCTAAAGATGAGTATCTACAATATGTTATTGTTCATTCTTTAAAGGTTTTTATTGATATTAAACTCAGAGAAGTTGTTCTCAATTTGTGTATATTTTGGTTACTATTGGGTCAACTGTATCGCAATTATGATGATGAACTCTGCGATTTTGTAGAGTTGACTCGTGATTTACATGTTTAAGGATAGAAATTAGAGAAACTCTTGAAAAAATAATCACACATAGATTCTAAGAATATATGTGATCATGTAGATACAGAGGTGCATTATCCTATCCTAAGTAAGTTGAGCAAAATGTCGATACTGAATGAGATTTCAGGACCTAAATTACATAGTTCGTGATGTCAAGACATGAGAAGATAATGTAGGAATAGCATCAAGAGAAGCCTCCTCTTAGAATTACTTGACTAGGAAATTGTCATAAGTTACCATCTTGAGTTTCTTAACTTTGAACATATTTTATATACATAAACAATACATCATGAAACAAAAGCAGGGTTGATCCAAATCTGACAACGAGTGAAACACAAAAAACCTCCTCACTTCTTATGAGCACCAACCACAGTAGGGAAATGAATAGGGCATGTGACCAGTTCTGCTGATATAGTCTGCTTATTGCTCCACTTTTGCAGCATGTCGATCTCTCTTTGCTTTTGCCACTACTTGCTTCTCTTCTGCCTTATGCCTTACTGATGCTAGTTTATTCATAATCCTATCCTGGGCCTCTGCTCTCATCCTTTCAACCTCCACCTAAGAAATAGAACTCACTAATAATTTAATTGTGCTAAAAATTTGTATTTATGCATCTTTCTAAATTAAATTCATATTCCAGGCTCAGAATTCAGCTATATAAGCAAAGCATATGGTTTCTCACTATGACATGGGCAAACTTTTGATCATATGGATGTAGGAAAAGTTTAAGGTTAATCTATTGTTGTAGTGTCGTTTTTGTCACTATGTCAATAATTGTTTATTTTCTGTGTTTGTTTCTGCATCATTAAATGCATGGAAATCTAGTTTCTCAGACCATATGGTGTTATATTGTTGGGATCCCGCCCTCTTGGTTCATGTGTCTGACATCCTAAGTGACATTCGAACGCGTGTTCCATAAGGGTGGCGATCCCCCACTAGGACAAACATCAAAACAACGCTCTTATTATATTTTAGGACAAATTTATTAAGGAAAACCTCAATCTTATAACACCTATCTTGAGGCAAATAGCATAACTGTCATTTGGGATAACAGATCAATACCATCTTATGACGGTTTGAAAGAAGACGTCGAGGTCTACAATTTCCATAAAGACCTCGAAGGCAGATTCTATCGTCTGAAGGATAAAAAAAATGGAGCAGACGATAGCATCAAACGAATAATGTACAGAAGGAGAAATTTAGGTCACATAGGCAGAAAACAGACGCAGCAAAATGACAGACGAATGGTAAAGGCAGATGAAGCTAAAAGACAGAGGGGTTGGCAGAGGCAGACGAAGCTGAAAGACAGGCAGATGGCAAAGGCAGACGAAGCAGAATGGTCAACTTAAGATGAAGCAAAAGTCAACCTAAGACGATTAACGTCATCACGGACGATACATTCCTTAAAACGAAGCATCTTTACAGACGATAAAACTCTTAAGACGAATGACGTCATCACATATGATATGATGTCATTACAGATGATATCTCTCTCAAGACAAAGTGTCTTTACAGACAATACCTCTCTTAAGACGAATGACATCATCACAGACAATATGACGTCATTATAGACGATACGTCTCTTAAGACGAAGAGTCTTTACAAACGATACCTCTCTTAAAACGAGACGAATGACATCATCACAGACGATATGACATCATTACAGACGATACATCTCTTAAGATGAAGCGTCTTTACGGACAATACCTCTCTTAAGACGAATGACGTCATCACAGACAATATGACGTCATTACAGACGATACGTCTCTTAAGATGAAGCGTCTTTAAAGATGATACCTCTCTTAAGATGAATGACGTTATCACAGACGATATGATGTCATTACAGACGATACGTCTCTTAAGACGAAGCATCTTTACATACGATACCTTTTTAAGAAGAATAACGTCATCACAGACGATATGACGTCATTACAGATGATACGTCTCTTAAGATGAAGCATCTTTATAGACGATACCGAGGTATACTCCTAAGCATAAGCATCTCCCCTTCTAAAAATCATAACTTACGAGACTATATACCGTTGGAAAGCTAAAAGAGAGACCTATAACTTTCTAAAAGGCACATTTGCCTATATCAGTCTGGATTAATTTAGACCTTCCCTTGAAGTTCAAACACGAACTTTTTCCTTATGGAACTTAAAAATGCAATTTACAAACTTAAAAGAGAGTCATGGTCAAAATGCAATTATATTTCATTTACATCAACTGATAATAGTCTTACAAAGCTTTAGTGGGAATTTCAAGCCGCAAATACATTAATATCTTAAAGTACCAAAATTCAGAAGGTACATATTTCATGATTTGCTTAAAATGCAACTAAAGCCTCTCTTTACAAAATTTGCTTCAAATACAAAATATACAAAAACTTGGAGTGATGCCTTGACCCTTGTCTACTCGATATCTTGCTCATCAACTGGATGTGGGGGAGGAAAAGGGAGTGAGCTTAAGCCCATGGGTAACAATTTATAATTGGTAATAAGCGAAGTCATTTATGAAGTCCTTTCCAATGTATAAAATTTACGTTATTGCAAATTATGTATGCATCACTTTTGGCAGTTTATTATGAGCACATAAGCATATCAAAATGGTTCGGGTGGATCCAAAACAGAACGTGCTACGCAATTCCACCTAATGGTCTTATATAGCCGTGAACTTATGGGAGTCCTTATAGGAGCTCTAGGCCGTTAACGAGCAGGCGGGAGAAGCCTTTTGTCAAAGTGCACTTGACTTAACTTAGGGGATTACCACAATCCCACATAACATGTAAAACATATTGCCCAAAAAGGCATATTTCAGAAACTTAGTTTCTTAAGCGTGATAGCTTTTCAAAAATCATCTTCATATGTCAAACAAAATTTATATGCAAAACATGCAGTACATTCTCAAAACATTCAAAGAGTAATAAATTCACGTTTTTGAAGTAGGTTGAAACCATTTATTCCCATTTTCTTGAAAGAAACGTTGATGACTTATTATTCAACTACAAAAAACAGCCCACCTTGAATCTCCTTGCTTGAAAGCTTGTTCAAGGATGTCTCTTTTCTTGCTTATCTTGCCTCCATTCAATATTAACAAAACCTCATTCAAAAGAACTCTAATCGAAATATTCAAAGAAACCCATGCATGAATTGATCCTAGAATACTTAAACCCATGCATTTTATACACTCTTAGAATTAGAACCTTTCTAAGACTCCAAAGATTTAATGCAAGCTTATCTTGAATCTTCACCAATTAATGAATTTCTTGACTTTAATGAAAGCGCTAATCTTCCTTTTTCTTTTTCCCTCCTTGATAACTCTCAAAATCTCTCTTGAAGGCTTAGTAAAAATTAAAACCTAGCTCAACTCTCCTTTTTCTCTCTATCACCAACACTTTCTCTCCCTTCTTTCTTACTTTTCGTCTTCTCTTTCTTCTCTTCTTCTTTACCAACGTTTTTGTCTTCTAAAACATAAGCCTACAATTCCTTCTTCCCATTTTGCCCTTCCTTCAATTCTTTAAGAGTTTATAACTTAATTGATGTTCCAACAATGCCCCTTATGAAATCTTACCATTATAAAATTTCCCTTAACCTATAACATAACATCTTACTCACATTAACATGCTAATTAACTGCAACACAATTTAATCTAACAAAACCCTAAATTAATTTAATCATGCTTATTCATAAAAAAAATTCCAAGGGCCATCATTTCTCCCCCTCTTAAGAGAATTTCGTCCTCGAAATTATTACCTGCGTCATTGAAGAGTTGTGGTTACTTCTCTCTCATGGCTTCCAAGGGCTCCCACGTGGCTTCTTCTACAGAATGGTTTCTCCACAGGACATTCACTAATTGAACCGTCTTGTTCTTGAGGACTTTTTCCTTAGTGTTCAAGATCTCCACTAGAATCTCCTCATAACTCAGATCATCTTTTAACTAAACCTCAGCAGTCTGAATAATGTGAGAGGGATCCGATCTATATCTCCTCAATGTGGGCACATGAAAGACATCATGTATCCGTGACAATTCCGGTGGCAACGCCAACCTGTAGGCTAGCGGTCCAATCCTCTCAAGAATTTTATAAGGATCCACATATCTCGAACTCAACTTGCCTTTCTTGCCAAACCTCATGACCCCTTTCCAAGGAGTCATCTTAAGGAAGACTTTTTCACCGACTTCATACTCCATGTTCTTTCGGTGTGCATAGCGTAACTTTTCATTCTATCCTGGGCCACTTTAAGCCTTTGTTTAACTAACTTGACCTTGTCAACAGTCATCTAAATCAGCTTTGGTCCTATTAGTTTTCTTTCTCTTTCTTCATCCCAACATATAGGAGTTCTACATCTCCTTCCATACAGTGCCTTATAAGGAGCCATTTGAATGCTCAAATGGTACAAATTATTGTAAGTAAATTCAATAAGTGGCAAATGTTCATCCCAAGCTCCTTTAAAGTCCATTACACATGCTCTAAGCATTACCTCAAGTGTTCGAATGGTCCTTTTAGATTGGCCATCTATCTGGGGGTGAAAAGCTGTGCTAAATTTTAACTTGGTCCTTAGAGCCTCTTGTGAGCTTCCCTAGAATCTCAAAGTAAACCGAGGATCTCTGTCAGAAACTATAGAGTCTGGGATTCCATGCAGTCTCATTATCTCATCATATACTTCTTTGCTAGTATTTGCAGAGAATCAGTCTATTTAATTGCCAGAAAATAGGCTGACTTCGTCAGTCGATCAATAATGACCCATATGCCATCATGCTTCCTACTGGTCTTGGGCAAACCCATCAGGAAATCCATGTTTACTCTTTACCACTTCCACTCAGGAATGGACAATAGCCTTAACTTGCCTGAAGGTGCCTGGTGTTCAGCTTTGACTTGCTGACACACTAGACGCTTAGTTGTATACTTTGCTACATCCCTCTTTATGCCTTTCCACCATAAATGCTCTCTCAGATCTCTTTACATCCTGGTACTACCTGGGTGCATGGCATAAGGCGTATTGTGTGCCTTATCCAGTATTACATCCTTCACTTCTTTGACATTCGGGATACAAAGTCGGTTTCCTACAATCATAAGTCCGTCATCCCTCACTACCACTTCAGACTTCTTGTCATTCTGAATTTCTTCTCGAAGTTTCCTCAATTCTGCATCTTGAGCTTGTAACTCCCTAACCTTCTCTCTGAGTATCGATCTCACTATGAAAGTAGCAACTATACAATCAGGTTCCTCCTGCTTCAAACTTATTCTAAGCTTAGCCATCTCTTCCAATAACGACAGATAAATTATATGGACATCGGCTATAGATGATTTCCTGCTTAAGGCATCCGCTACCATATTTGCCTTTCCTGGATGATAGTCACTCAACAAATCATAATCCTTAAGTAATTCAATCCACCTTCTCTGTCTCAAATTCAGCTCTTTCTGACTCAGTAAGTATTTAAGACTTTTATGGTAGGTAAAGATCTTCGTCTAAACCCTATATGGATAATGTCTCCAAATCTTTAAGGCAAAAATTACTGCTGCCAATTCCAAATCATGAGTTGGATAATTTAACTCATAAGGCTTTAGCTATTGCGAGGCATATGCTATTACCTTGTCTCCTTGCATCAATACACAACTCAAACCCTTTCTTGAAGCATCACTATACACTGTATAATCCTCATCTCCCATAGGCAAAGTCAAAATTGGAGCACTAGTCAATTTGCACTTGAGCTCCTCAAAACTTTTCTGTCATTCCTCACTCTAGATAAATTTCCGATTCTTCCTTAATAACTTTATCATTGGAGCTACTATCATAGAGAATCCCTCAACGAATCTCCTATAATAACCTGCCAAAGCTAGAGAACTCCTCACCTCTAACACTGTCTTGGGTGCATGCCAATTCACCATGGCTTCAACCTTCCTCGGATCAATATGTACCCCATCTTTCGAAATCACATGTCCAAGGAATACTACCTCATGAAGCCAAAACTCACACTTACTGAACTTAGCATAAAGCTTCCTCTCCCTTAATGTCTGCAATACAATCCTGAGATGCTCCTCTTATTCCCCTTCACTCTTGGAATACACCAAAATGTTATCGATAAATACTATAACAAACTAATCCAGATATTTTTTAAAGACCCTATTCATAAGATCCATAAAAGCAGCTGGAGCATTGGTCAGTCCAAAAGGCATAACTAAAAATTAGTAATGCCCATACCGTGTTCTGAAGGCTATCTTGTTTACATCAGACTCCTTGATTCTGAGCTAATGATAGCCTGACTTAAGATCAATCTTGAAGAAGACCCTTGCTCCCTGCAGCTGGTCAAACAGATCATCAATCAGGGGCAGAGGATACTTGTTTTTCATAGTCACCTTGTTGAGTCTCTGATAATCAATGCATATGCGCCACGTTTCATCCTTCTTCTTAACAAACAAAACTGGTGATCCCCATGGTGACGAGCTTGTCCTTATGTACCCCTTCTCTAACAATTCTTCCAACTGTTCCTTGAGCTCCTTCAGTTCAGCTGGAGCCATTCTATACGGTATGAAATGGGTGCGGTTCTAGGAATCAAGTCAATGGCAAACTCGATTTTCCTCACCGATGGCAAACCAGGTAGATCTTCTAGAAACACGTCTGGAAATTCCCTCACAATTGGAAAATCCTCTAACTTCTCTTTATTCACCTTAGTGTCCATAACATGCGCTAAGAAGGCTTAACATCCCTTCCTCATCATCCTGTCTGCTAACAAAGCCGAAATAATCTTGGGATATGGTGTCCTTCGGTCCCCTATGAAGATCACCTTCTCATCATTACCAAGATCAAACTCTACCTCTTTAAGGCCACCATCTAACTTTACACAATATTTTTCCATAACATCCATTCCAAGTATAACATTTAAGCCTTTTAGGTCTAGACGTAGTAAATCCACCTCCAGTCTAGCACCATCAATGAAGAGCTCACAACTTTTATATACTTGAATGATTACTACATTCTTCCCCAGATGTGTACTAGCAAGCAAAGGACTATTCAAAGGCACCAAATTCACACTATGTAGAATCATACTTGTAGAAATAAAAGAATGCGTGTAACCATAATCAATTAGTAAATAAATTGCTGAATCAAATAACTGGGCCATACCCATGACAACCTCTGGTGTGGTTGCTGCTTTCTCCTTTATCATAGCAAACACTCTTGCCTATGCCTGTCCCCTTAGCCTTCCTCGCCACTGCAGAACTACCCACCTCAGTGACTAGCTTGGCTCCCCCTATTTCTACTCTTCTTGGGGCTTGTAGTTTCGACCCCTCTTGCCTTATTACTTGGGGATAGTCCCTGATCATATGTCCCTTCTCTCCATATCGAAAACATGATCCGAGTAACTTGAAGCACTCTCCTCTGTGAAGCTTTCTACAATGCTCATATTAGGGGTTCATGTTCCTGCTCCTCTTTACCCTGTTATTTCCTTCTACTATTGAGGCTTGCACTGACACTGCCCTTTCTTGCTTGTTCTAGGTAAGGCCACTACTTCCCACTTCACTCTAGGTATAGTGACCCCTTGTACCCCTCTTAGGCATTGGAGTACTCATTCCCTTCTTAGAAGACTGCTCCCTGTGCTTCCTTTTCTTGCTAACTTCAATCTTTATATTCTCCAGCTTCTCAGCCTGAAGTGCGGCATCTACTAACTGCTGGTAATCACAGAATTTATAGATCAAGACTTTCTCCTTGATCCCCAAATGGAGACCTCCCTCAAACTTGTGACACTTGTCCTTATCATTCGCATCAACGTTGGTCGCATATCGTGACAAATAGGTGAACTTCAGTTAATACTCACTCACACTCATGCCCCTCTGTGTGAGGTTTAGGAACTCCCTAGCCTTCTCTTGGATATAGACCCTCGAGAAGTACTTCCTCCTGAAAGCTTCCAAAAAGTTTCTCCATGACAACACCGAAGGTATATCCTGACTGAGGGGCACTGATTCCCACCAATGAAGTGCATCCCTTTGCAGCAAGCTAATTGCATAATCTAGCTTCTCCTCATCAGAGCACTTCATCTAAATCAGAACCCTCTCGGTCCTCTTCAACCAAGCTTCAGCTTCTTCCGAATTTATAATCCCACCAAAATCCATAACTCCATACTTGCAAAGCTTATCATACGTCCACTTCTATCTACTGAAGATGGGTACCGGCACTTGCGACCCTTGACCCATGGCATATGTAAAAGCCTGAGCAAATCCGTGAAAGAACCACGGGTCCATAGAAGGTATAGGAGGAGGAGGCAGTGGCACTTCATGTTGCGCACTAGGTGCCTCAGAATCAGGAGACGACTGTGTCCCAGTATCTTGCGGGACATAAGATTCAACCATGCTCCTTTGGTGAGAGCTAAATCGAGTCACAACTCCTCGAAGTCTTTTTCGCGGTGGCATTTTCCACTCCTTCAATTTAAAATCATTAAAAATCTTTAGTTTATGCAAAACGGTTTCAAAACACGTAAAACAATTTGAAATCTTGTAAAACAATTCAAAACAATGCAAGTTATTCACCTTAAAACAATGCATGTTCATTTTATGTCTTAGACTACTCACTTCATACCTAGGATACTCTTGAACCTAGTCGCTCTGATACTATAAGTGTTGAAATCCTGCTCTCGTGGTTCACTTGTCTGACATCCTAAGTGATATCCGAACGCTTGCTCCATAAGGGTGGCGATCCCCTACCAGGATAGACATCAAAACAACGCTCTTATTCTATTTCAAGACAGATTTATTAGGGAAAACCTCAATCTTATAACACCTATCTTGAGGAAAATACCATAACTCTCATTTGGGATAACAGATCAATACCATCTTAGGACATTTTGAAAGAAGACTTCGAGGTCTAAAATTTCCATGAAGACCTCGAAGGCGGATTCTATCATCTAAAGGGTCAAAAAAATGAAGCAGACGATAGCATCAGACGAATACTGTACAGAAGGAGAAGTTTAGGTCACATAGGTATAAAACAGACGGAGGAAAATGATAGACGAATGGTAAAGGTAGACAAGTTGAAAGACAAACAGATGGTAGAAGTAGACGAAGCAAAAATCAACTTAAGACGATTGACGTCATCACAGACGATACATTCCTTAAGACGAAGCGTCTTTATAGATGATACAACTCTTAAGATGAATGATGTCATCACAGGCAATATGATGTCATATCAGACGATACGTCTCTTAAGACGAAGCGTCTTTACAGATGATACCTCTCTTAAGACGAATGATATCATCACAGATGATATGACGTCATTACAGACGATACATCTCTTAAGACGAAGCGTCTTTACAGATGATACCTCTCTTAAGATGAATGACATCATCACAGATGATATGACGTCATTACAGACGATACATCTCTTAAGACGATGCGTCTTTATAGACGATACCTCTCTTAAGATGAATGACATCATCATAGATGATATGAAGTCATTACAGACGATACATCTCTTAAGACGAAGCGTATTTACAGACGATACCTCTCTTAAGACGAATGACGTCATCACAGACGATATGATATCATTAGAGACAATACGTCTCTTAAGATGAAGCGTCTTTACAGACGATACCTCTCTTAAGATGAATGACGTCATCATAGACGTTATGATGTTGTTACAAATGATACGTCTCTTAAGACGAAGCATCTTTATAGACGATATCGAGGTATACTCCTAAGCATAAGCATCTCCCCTTCTAAGAACTATAACTTACAACCTATAAGTTCGAAAATTCTATACTATATACCGTTGGAAAGTTAAAAGAGAGACCTACAACTTTCCAGAAGACACATTTTCCTATATTAGCTTGGATTAATTTAGACCTTCCCTTGAAGTCCAAACACGAACTTTTCCCTTATGGAATTAAAAAATGCAATGTACAAACTTAAAAGAGAGTCATGGTTGAAACGCAATTATATTTTATTTGCATCAACCGATAAGAGTCTTACAAAGCTTTAGTGGACATTTCAAGTCGCAAATACATTAATATCTTAAAGTTATAAAATTCAGAAGGTACATATTTCATGATTTTCTCAAAATGCAACGAAAGCCTCTCTTTACAAAATTTGCTTCAAATATAAAATATACAAAAACTTGGAGTGATGCCTTGACCCTTGTCTACTCGATATCTTGCTCATCACCTGGATGTGGGGGAGGAAAAAGGGGTGAGCTTAAGCTCGTGGGTATCAATTTATAATTGGTAATAAGCAAAACCATTTATGAAGTCCTTTCCAATCCATAAAATTTACGTTATTGCAAATTATGTATGCATCACTTTTAGCAGTTTATCATGAGTACATAAGCATATCAAAATGGTTCGGGTGGATCTAAAACATAACGTACTACATAATTTCACCTAATAGTCTTACGTAGCCGTGAACTTATGGGAGTCCTTGAAGGATCTCCAAGCCACTAACGGGCAAGCGGGAGAAGCCTTTTGTCAAAGTGCACTTGACTTAACTTAGGGGACCACCATAAACCCACATAACATGTAAAGCATAT
>JAOQMP010073726.1:0-20264 GCA_027563575.1 Erythroxylum pedicellare | reverse complement strand
TCCCATGTTTCCCACAATCATCAACTTTTAAGGTGAAATAGGTTGGGTCTTTTAGCAACCAGAAGTAAGATAATTAGATAGTTAAGTGGCTAGTAATGGAAGAAAGCAAGGTTCCATTTTGATGCTTGGAGAAGAGGGTGTCGTGAGTGAAGAAGAGAGAAAATGAAGAAAATGGAGATGAGAGAAGCATATGTCATATTTAACAAGTAAAAGACCCAAAATATGGTCTTTCACTTAATAAATTCATGATTTAAACAAGTGATGTGGCAAGTGACACTGGTCACTTGCCACATGTCACTCTCTCAAGGTCTCTTCTTGGTCTTTTATTAACTAGTCCAATTGTCTCCAATTGTCTCCCAATTGGTCCATTTGTCTCCAATTGTCTCCCAATTTTTATTGACATATGTCATTAAATCCCAATATCATCTATAAAAATTTCCACTACCATTTGATTCTTATTTCTACTATTATTCATCAATTGTTACCACTTAACATTTTTTCTAGTCCAAAAATACCCTTAATTTCTAGAAAATTCTCATATTTCACCAAAAGTTCTAATTCACTACTTACGCACTCCAACACAATTTTTGAGACACATAATCCATAATTTGCATTATAATTACATTAAAACAATCATTTATACTTGAAAAATGTCAAATGAGTGCATGAACAATTCATTATAATGTGTGCAATAATCAAATTCATATGTATGTATGCTAACATTATGCATGAGCATGAAATGCAATTTTCTCTAATCTCTCATTGCTATTTCTTAATTATAGAAATCTAAGGTTTTAACACTTAGTATGGGAACGAGATGTTACAAAGATGATGACGACGTATCTGAAGTAGATCCGAGGACGAAGGCGAGAAAGCGTGGTCTGATGACGGTAAGGAGGCGCAGTCGGACGATGGTGGCAATGACGTGTGGTGGCATGACGAGGAGGGTCAGTTGGACAACGAGAGATGCGTTGGGGAGGCGATGATGGCAATGACAGGAGAGAAACGAGGTTGCGAGGAAAATGGAGGGAAAACAGTGTGGGGGATTTAGCTTAAACAAAAACGATCATTTTTGTTCTTTTTAAAATACTGAAACGAAGACAAATGATGATGTTTAGGACTAAAATTTACTGACAAAGTTTATCGATGGTAGGGTCGTCAATAAAGCTTTCTTTAACGACGGGCATTTCTTACCATCATTATATTTTTTCAAAAAAATTTCTTGGGTTAATTTCCCTCCATATTTACTGAATGGTTTTTATTTCGTTGCAAGTTGAAATTTTTGTCGACAATTTTACTGATAGAACATGATTTTCTGTCGGTAATTACTAACGATTTTGTTTCCATTAGTAATTGTCCATCGCTAAAAGCTAATTTTTTTATAGTGCCATGCTTATTATTTTTTGACCATTTTAGATAATTATTCACAAGTTTTAGGATTTATTTATTTATTTAGGGATTTATTTTAGATAATTATTCACTAGAATTTTCAAAAAAATTTGTACTATGGTTGCAATTCAATTTCATAGCAAAATAAAAATTGTTTGAAGTGACAACAGCACAGAGTTCCAAGTTTTGAATACATTTTTGCTGAACAAGGAATTCTCCATCAAATGTCAATTGTTGGCACCCACCAACAAAATGGTTAGATGGAACGTCGTTATATATTGAATGTTACACATGCTTTTTGTTTCCAAAACAACTTGCCTATTCATTTTTAAAGTAGGTGTATTATAACTAATATGTATTTAATTAACCGACCTCCCATAACTATATATAATGAGAAAACTCCATATGAGATTTTATTTAGGAAGAAACCTGTGTTTAGTGTCATTCAAACTTTAGTTTTCTTTGTTACACTATCACTAAGCTCATGATAAGGATGAATTTGCATTACAAAAATAATATCTTTATGGGCTATCCTTTTAAGAAGGGGAGACATTTCTATGACTTAGAGGGCAATAAATTTTTAATGCCTTAGGATGTTGATTTTTTAGAACATAAGTTTCCTTTTTAATCTCAACATGATGGCTTATTATCCTCCTTTCCTATGAACATGGGCTCTATGCCTTTTATTATTAATGAGGATGAAAGGCTTCACCTCACTACTTGTTTCTTTGTCATAGCTTGTTAATCAACCCAAGTCTCTAGAAGAAAGGGTGAGTACTGGTATGTATCCAACCTTATATTAAGGAGAAGTGACATGTCCACCTCACCTGCTACTAATGATAGGAAGATTTCAACATATGACATGCCATCCACATTACATAGTGAACCACTTAGTTTGGGACTTTGAGTTTGATGACCTCCATAAAAGTTAAAAGATTATTACTGCCACACTGCGTGTTGCCATAATGATCCCCTGTTGACTGATCTACTACAACTTGGTCCTCAGGTATCATACATCATATTGTTTATTATATGGATACACTAACTTTTCTTTGAGAATAGGTCGATCATAGTAAGACATAAATTTGCAAGTTTTGTTGAGGTAGTACAACATTCCCAGTGGCATAATGCCATGAAAAATTAAATTATAGCTCTAGGATGTAATGGCACTTAGAATTTTATAGGATTTACTCCCATGTAAAAAGGCTATTAGTTATAAATAAGTCTACAAAGTCAAATATCATCTAGACAAAATTTTCTAAAACAGTTGTACCGATTGCCAAAATGTTATAATATGTGCCATTATAATAGTTATTGTAACAAAGAATTAGGAATTTCATCAGATGGATGTTCACAACGAATTCTTGCATGGAGATTTAATAGAGGACATATATTTTTGCTCGCATCCTAAATATTCTATAGACCTAAGTAAAGTTTGCAAATTACAGAAACCATTTTGACTTATGACAAGCTCCTAGGAATTGCTTCACTAAATTGAAGACTACATTAAAGGCTTATGGGTTTTTCTAATCTCACTTTGATTATTCACTATTAACTTATCACAAGAATGAATTTATTTTGAATGTGCTTGTCTATATTGATAACTTAATATTGTCTAGCGACAACGACACTACTAAGGTAGTTTTAGCAGTACTTAAGTCAATGTTTTCATATAAAGGACCTAGGGCAGTTAAAAGTATGTTTTAGGTATTGAAATTGTCTGAGGTGGAAGGGATATTTCTTTTCCAATAGAAATATGCACTTGATATTATTGCTGAAACATGATCACTAAGGAGCAAGCTAACATCTTTTCCTGTTGCGCAAAATCCACACCTAACCTTTGAAGGGGGCATTCTTTGCTGATTTCGATAAATATCATCATCTTATGGGTAGATTGATTTATTTGATTATTTCTTAGGTTAAGCTTAGCTATTTGGTATATATGTAATCACAATTTATGCAATATCCATGTGTGGACTATTGGGAAATTGCCTTACAAATTGTTCACTATCTAAAGGGAAGTCCTATATAAGAAACATTTTTGTGAGCTAACAACGATCTTCAACTATATGCTTATTGCAATTTTAACTAAGCAAGCTGCCCCTGACTCAACACTCACTCGTTTGGTATTTTCTCTTATTAGATTTGTCACCTATTTCTTGGAAGACAAAGAAATATCAAACTATTTATCGCTTATCCCCTGAAGTTGAGTACTAGTCCATGGCTACCTCTACTTGTGAATTGAAGTGGCTCAAAAGGCTCGAAAGCCTACTTCATAATTTAGGAGTTATACATCCAAAACCAATCCATCTTTATTGTGACAATTAAGTTGTAATTCATATCGTACTCATCTGGTATTTCATAAATGTACCAAACATATAGTTGATTATTAGTTTTTATGTGATGAGATTAGGAATGATACTGTTATGACTATTCATGTTTCTACTTACAATAAGTTAGCTAATATTTTGACTAAGGCTCTTAGGAAGAAACAGTTTCATTATCTACTTCACAAGTTGGGCATTCGAGATCTTCATTCTCTAACTTAAGATGGAGTATTAGGAAATTGTGTATGATTATATGTTAATATTAGATAAGAGATAAGTTTTATATGTACTTAATTTGTGTTAATTTAGGTAACTTGATAGAACTTGGTATTTATGTTAGTTTAGAACTTGGTATTTGTGTTATTGTATAAGTAGTTTAACTAAAGAGTTATATATATTGTAATCACTTTTAGAAATAAGGGCAAAACACACATTTAATTGTTCAGTCTTTAAAAAAAAAAAGATAGAGTTGATGATGATTTTTATAAATTAATGTGTATTCAATTCAAAATAAAAAATTAAAATATTCAATTATGATATTATGATAAAATAAAGAAAGGAGATGAGAAAAAGATGACACTTGTTTATTATTATTTTTACTTATCCCATCCTTCAACTTTCTCTTATAAATTTGAAATTTATCATTTTCTCTCTTTAATTTAGTAAAGAGAATTCTTACAACCCTTTTTTTAGAAGCCTTATATTTATTTCACTAATCAACAAGGCTATTTAATATAATCACATAATAAAATTAAAAAATATAGAGAAAATCAATACACTCCATCCTCTATTCGTTATCTCCTTTAACCAAAGCAAAATTAGGATTCAATGAAACTTTATTTTTAAAGAATTTCAATTAAATGTTTATTCACTGTCTCGCAACAACTGAATAATTATAAACAAATTTGATTATTTAATACCTTAAAAACTATACGATATAATGGGTCAATTGATCTATATTTTATTGACCAATTTTTTATTTGTTCATAACAGTAATAAAACAACGTATTGATAAATTTCCAATACATACTATTCATAAAATGTAAGTCCTTTTCAAAACAATGCATTGATAATTTTTTTATCTATCATATTTTCTTTGTAATTTATAAAGATATGTTTTTTATAAATATTTCAAATATAATTGACCTCTCTTATCATTATCTAATCAACATATTTAATTAAATATGTGTCTCACATCCTGATTAATTATTTTTCTCAAGTTTGTTTTATGTAGGATATTTTTAAAAGAACATACAAAAAAGTTCTATTTTTTATATAATATCAATTTAATTCAAAATTGAATGATATGAAACTGATTATAAGTGCCCACATCAAACTATCACAGTATTTCTCCTCCTTTATATAATGGGTTAAAAGTCACTTTCTAACTCATACTTGACAAATATTTTGTGCGACCAGTATACTTTAAAAGCTCTAATACTATGTATGAGTACGTAACCTCATTATTGCATATTTATCATCTTAATCTCATTGTATAAACATTTTGTATTTGTATTACATTTTTTTAAGAAGGTGGAACATTGTTTAATATATCATGATGCAAACTAATATATATAACGATCTTTCTCATTTCTTAATCTTTAGAATCAAATCAACTCACTTTTCCTATTAGACGTAATCATTTATGATTTTCTAATAGCATTCCAAGATAACGAACATTAGGTTAATTTTATAAAATTAGAACTCAAGTAATAACGATATTTAATTTAAGGTTCACAAAACTTAAGAATTCTCACATACTATAGTTTAAGATTATGACTTATATTATCCTTATTGGTCAACTAATTACACATAGCATGAGTTGTATACTGTGATATCTACTCTCATTTTATAATAGCTTATATATAATCTCATAATACCATACATACGATGGTTCAGATATACCTAATGTCTAACTTAAGCTTACTTATTTACGCTCTAATTTCACCTTTCAAAACTCAAATACGACATTTTAAGATATTATGTGAACATGTCATTTTTTAGGCTATGACATTACTAATATTGACATTCTTATTCTAGGCTTTGACCTCTGACTTATTAACTAGATAAATTCCTTAAAACTTATCATATATCCATTTCTGTTACGTAATATAGGTAATTGCTTATGTGGGAAAGAATCTTATATACGTCCGACATACATTTTTTATCTAAACCCAATTATTCAAACATTTATTCTAGGACTAAACATATCACTCAAAATCAAATATTCCTATATTTCCCTAGTTTTTTATTTAAAATTCATTAAAGAAACTAATTTTTAGTACTTAATTAAATATCTATTACATAAAATATTTAATAGATGTGACAAATGAAACATCATCATTGATAACTAAGTACTATGAATATCTATATAGAAGAAAAAATAAAAAATAAAATTTGAATATTACATAATCATTACTAATAACCTTAATGGCCAGAACTTCTTAAATTTTTTGGAAATATTAAGATTGACAACACATTAACCATGTTTGGTCATACCTTCAAACATTATATTTATGATATTATGAAAAAATGGATAGATAACATCTAATATTTACAAAAGTATACTGTAAGATATTTAGATCTAATGCAAAATTTGTGGAGGCATGGTAATGAATGTATGGAGTTGCAGTATTGTATATATGGAATTACAATATTGTATATATTAACACATGATAATGTTTAATCATGGAATTCTTATACTAAACATATGGAAAAGTGCACTAACACTCTCAAGAACATGGTCATGTAATTAATTGTATTTATTCATACATGATTATGTCAGCTCAAGGGTTATGTTTAACGATTTTGATGATAACTTTATAATATTTGATAATTTAAACTGAATTTATTTCCTTATATAGGCAACAATATAATTCTTAAAAGGAAATAAAATCATATGATAATTGCTTCTTTTCTTGCGGGAACCTTTGCTATGAACTCACCTATTCAGAAATGGTTCCATAACACCCAAAATATTTTTTACAAATTCGAATAATCGACCTCAGAA
The DNA here is from genome assembly GCA_027563575.1 of Erythroxylum pedicellare. Lineage (NCBI taxonomy): Eukaryota > Viridiplantae > Streptophyta > Magnoliopsida > Malpighiales > Erythroxylaceae > Erythroxylum > Erythroxylum pedicellare. The sequence continues at coordinate 13,538 of JAOQMP010073726.1, read as the reverse complement.
GCCTTGACAAAACATTCTTCTTAACGCCTAAATATTGAAGAAAAGATATCTTAGATTAAGTAATGGCTAGTTGAGGAAATTTTCTACTTAAGGAAGAGTCACTGCATTTGTGAAACACACGAGACTTGCAAAATATCCTAGCAACATCAGTATTCTTGAAAGTCTTCTCAAATTCTTTATGCCTTAGAAAATGAAATCACTCTATTGAGAGAGACTATTAAATCCACAATATATTTCTTATTGAGAGCATGTAGAGTTTTGTTAAACACTATGAGTATGGAAGGTTGAAGAACCTTGAAAAATATGTACTTGTGAGCTTAGAGAGGCTCATGAAAATTTACTATTTGGATTTTATAGTGAAATACTAAAGTTAAATATTTGGAGACTAGAAGTAGTCTTCGTTATAAGCCGAACAAGTATAAATTGATTGTGTCATTCTTTCTCTTTTATTAACTTTTAAATTTTCATATTTTAAGTTTGTGTTTTCAAAAGACTCCTTTGGTTTTACAATAAGCTCCTTATGTTTTTTCCATTGCAAGAGGTTCCTTTCACTTTTTGAGCATTAATAGACTCCTATTGATTAACAGGCTTCTTTCATTTTTTATCGCTAGTAGGCTCCTTTCTTTTTGAGCACTAGTAGGCTCCTTTAATTAACATCCTTTTGTTTTCCACATTAACAAGATCTTTGCGAAAGTTAATGTGACCTTCCTATTTATAGACTTATTTTGTTTAGAAGGATATTACCATTTTTAAAGCATTTTACGAAATTTTTTTACACAATTCACCCCCTTACATGTATTTACTGTATCATTGGGTATTAGAGTGAGGTTTCACATTTATTGTGCATTACAGCATGTGATAGATCATGGAAAACAATTTGAGAAGCTTAAAGGACAATCCATCTCAAAGCCTCTTTACTTCAATGGAAACAACTATTCATACTAGAAAGAGAGAATGACAATCTACCTTAAATCTATAGATGTTGAACTCTTGCAAGCCATTAGAGTTAGAGCTACACTTTACACTACAAAAAATGTAAAAGTGTTGTCTGATGCTGATAGAAGAAGTGCACAGCTGAACGCTAAAGCAAACCATCATCTGATCTCTAGAAGAATATGAGAAGATATTCTATTGCTCTACAATAAAGGAAATATGGGATAAACTATAACATAGAATAAGCCTTTTAGTGCATAAATATGAAACCATTGGCATGAAACAGGGAGAAACCATAGTTGAATTCTTCGGATGGTTCAACAACATCATCACGACCTTAAAGAACTTAGTAAAGATGTTTCTAATAATGAGCTCGTAACAAGGATTCTAAGATCACTACTAAAGGAATAGAGACCAAAGGTGACAGCTATGGAAATTACAAAGGATCTCATTACCATCTCACTCGACTAACTAGGAGGAAACTTGATGATCGATGTATTCGAGCTTAGGTGAGATGAAGGATCCTCATTCAAAAGAGGAATGACACTAAAAGCAATTAATGAATCAATTGGTGATAAAAACGAAACTGAGTTGCAAATAAATGAAGATGATGAATTCAATTTCATGGTTAGGAAATATGCCCACTTCTACAAAAAGAAGTTGATGAAGAAAAGAGAAGGCAATAGGAAAATTGGAAACAACAAGTTCCTATCAAAAGGCAGCAGTAGTTATAGCAATACATAAAACAATCAAATCATATGTTATATAAAAGTCAGTAGTAGCAATAACAATACATAAAACAATAAAATCATATGTTATCACTGAAAGAAGCTTAGACATATAAGACCAGAACATCCCCTTCTTCAAAAGGAAAAAATAGTGAATAGAAAACCCAAAAAGCAAGCGATGACTGTAGCCTGGTTAGACAAAGATTTTGAAAACTTTGAAGAAGAAGAAGAGCCAGAAGAAGTTAGCACTGTTTAGTTTATAACTATATCAGGAGACGATGAGGTATATTATTATGACTCTGATACTAAAATTGATGAATTGAGAAATGCATATCATGAATCGTATGATCAGTACAAAAAATTAACAGTGAAGCATTTCAAAGAAGTTGAGAAGTACAAGAACAATGAAACATTCTTAAAGAGTAAGATTAAATCGTTAGAATCCGTGAATGAAACTTTGACAACCAGGAATATGTCTCTTGAGGATGATTATAAGCAAAAGGTTTCTAAAAAAGAGTTCTGGAAGAAAGATTAGCCAAGTTAGAAAATACTTTGCTTAAGAATGGTTCTAATAAAGTGAGATAGCTAGAAGAAAACATTGTTGCCCTAGAACTTGAGAAAGAGAAATGTGTAGGAAAGATCCTATATCTAGATCTTACAAAGTTCGTTGATGGAAGGAACAATCTTGATGGACTACTTGGTAGTGGTAAATGCATTTTTGATAAAGATGGAATAGGTTACAATGAAAATAATAATGTTAGGCCATACAAGAACTTTTTTTATTAAATCTAGCAATAGCTATAGTCAAAATAGCAAGAACTTAATACATAGTAGAAATTATAACAATTCTCATTCATCTGTTTTATGCTTCTTCTGTGGTAGACATTATCACATTAATCATTCTTGTAAATTTCATAAAATGAAGAAATTATCTCAAATGTATGTTTGGAGACTAAAAGGCCAAGCCGTTAACCTGAAAGGACCCAGAAAAATATGGGTACCTAAAATGAGGTAATACTTTCTACAGATATGCTTCAAAACAGAGACAAGAGAAAATTAATGGATAGTTGATAGTGGTTGTTCGAGACACATGACAGTTAAAATATCACATTTCAACTACATTGAATGAAAAGAAGGAGGTAATGTTGTCTTACCGATAAAAACAAGGCAAAAGTTACTGGAATTGGTAAAATTGGTGACTTTAACTTTGCTTTTATTGATAATGTTCTTTATGTTGATGAATTGAAACATAAATTGTTGAGTGTAAGTCGATTATGTGATAAGGGTTATAGAGTTACTTTCTATGCATCACATTGTGAAATTATTGATAATCTTAATGACAATGTTATATTTGTTGATACTAGAAATCAGAACACATACTTTGCTTAATTGGAAAATATGTCTTCATAAAATATCAAGTGTTTTGTTTCTATAGAAAGGGATTCTTTTATCTGGAACAGAATATTTGGACATGCTAGCATGAACATTCTATTAAAATTGTCCAAAAATGAGTTAGGAAGAGGGCTATCGACTTTGAAGTTTGAAAGTAATAAGGTTTGTGAGACCTATTTAAAAGACGATATGACTTATAATTTTTCAAGCCTAACGGCTCCTCAGCAAAATGGAGTGGTTGAAAGAAAAAATAAGACTCTCATTGATATGGACAGAACAATGCTATGCGAAAGTGGCTTGCCTCATGTTTACTAGGCAAAATTTGTGTCAACTACCTGTTACATTCTTAACAGGTGCCTTATAAGACCCATTCTGGAAAAGACCCCTATGAGTTATGGAAAAGAAGAAAATCGAATGTTGCCTACTTTTAAGCATTTAATTACAAGTGCTTCATTCTAAATAATGGAAAAAACAATCTTGGAAAGTTCGATGCCATATTAGATGAAGCCATCTTTCTAGGCTACAGTACAAATAATAAAGGATTTAGAGTTTACAAAAAAAAGAACAAAGAAGATGGAAGAATCAGCACATGTAGGATTTGATAAAGCACTACCCTTGTCAACAACAGATGATTTAGATGATGAAGAGCATCCTTTGGCTCCTAAAAATACATCGCAGACTCAAACAACACCTATAGTGCTTTTATAATTACAACTTTTGAAGCCAGGATAGAGAAGGCTCCTTCCTCTCAGCAGGAGCCTATACAATGAAGAACACCAAGAGAATGAAGAGGTCTTGATACACATCAGTACATTATAAGAGATCCTTCTGAAAGTCTAAGAACTAGATCATCCTTCAAGAACAACCTTGTTGCCCTCATCTCACAATTAGAACCAAAGACCATTGAAGAAGCTCTTACTAGTGAAAATTGGGTTTCAGCCATGAAAGATGGACTGAATTAGTTTGACAAAAACAAAGTTTGGAATATACTACCTCGTTTACAAAACAAATCAGTCATTGGAACTCGTTGGGTTTTTTTTAAACAAACTTAAAGAAAATGGTAAGGTGGTAAGAAACAAAGCTAGACTTGTAACTTAAGGTTATAATCAACAGGAAGGTATTGATTTTGATAAAACTTATACATCTGTTGCTAGAATGGAATCGAATAGAATTTTACTTGCCTTCACATGTTATAGAAAATTCAAATTGTTCCAAATGGATGTCAAAAGTGCCTTCTTAACTGGATATATTAACGAAGAAGGTTTCTTAAGTAACCTCCAGGCTTTGAAGATGAAAATCATCCTAACTACGTGATGTAGTTGACTAAAGCCCTGCATGGTCTAAAACAGGCCCCTCGAGCATAGTATGAGAGGTTATTTAATTTTTTGCTTAAGAATAACTTCAAAAGAGGAAAGGTAGATAAAACCTTACCTTATAGTGCAAATATATGTTAATGACATAATATTTGGTGCTACTAATCAATCTTTCTGTGAAGAATTCTCAACATTAATGCTAGGGGAGTTTGAAATGAGCATGATGGAAGAATTACCTTTTTTTCCTCGAATTACATATCAGAAAAACAGAAAAAGGGATCTTTATTAGCCAAGACAAATACACAAAGGAACTCATCAAGAAGTATCACTTCAAAAATGCCAAACCTATAGTTACTCCTATGTATATTGGAACTAAACTTGATAAGGATGAAGAAGGCAAAGCTACAAATGAGACAAAGGATAGAGGAATGATCTGGTCACTGCTATATCTAACAAGCTCAAGACCAGATATAGTGTGTGCCTTTACGCACATTTTAAATCAGATCCAAAAGAAAGCCACATTTAAGCAATCAAAAAGATCTTTTGATATCTTCACGAAACTATGGACTTTAGACTATGGTATCCAAAAAATGATTCTTTTAACATAGTTGACTATTGTGATGTAGATTATACAAGCGATAAAGTTGATCAAAATAGCATAAGTGTTCACTGTTAATTTCTTAGAGGATGTCTAGTTTCTTGGTCTTGTAAGAAACAAAATTACACGGTTCTTTCAAAAACTGAAGCAAAAAATTTAGAAGTTGCCAGCTTTTGTGCTCAAATATTATAGATAAAGCATCAACTCCAGGATCTCTCTCTGAACTTTAATCATATTCCCATATTATATGATAATACTAGTGCAATAAATCTTTCAAAAAAATCTTGTACATCATTCTAGGACTAAGCATATAGAAATCAAGGATAATTTTCTTAGAGATCATGTTCACTAAGCCACTATCTAAAGATAGATTTTGCGTGTTAAGATAATAACTTGGTATGTGCAGACTATCTAATATTATTTTTGTATAATTCTTTTATGCTACTTCTTTTTGGCAGGCTCTTTCTAGTCCGAACCTTTAGTAGGATCCTTCTAGTTTAGAGGGCTCCTGTCAGCTTTGAGACCTCCTCTTAACTTAGCAGGCTCCTTCTAGTTTAGAAGGCCCCTCGTATTTTTAGAAGGATCCTCTTAGCCTGATAGAATAGGTTACACGTGTCCTAAAAAGGAAGGTTTTTATGGCATCATTTTAGCTTTTAAAAATGTGAGCTATTTTGATAATGCTCTGTATGTGTCTGACAGAAGATACATAGACAATCATACTTCCTCTTTTGGCATGTATGACTACCCATTCTCACACGAAATCAATGCTCAAGAATCATTTAATATACCAGAAATAGACTTCTCTCTTCCACTTTTCATTGTTCTTTTCTCAAAAGCATTGTTTTCTTCCTCTCTGTGCCCTAACTTTCTGCCTTCTCTCTATTATTTCCTCCAAAAACTCGTAAACCTCAATGGCATGAACGAAATCAAGGGACATAAGAAAACCCCAATTTCCACTACTAGCCATGGTGAAAAAGAAGAAATTGATGGAAAACTAGTCATTGTCTTATGGGTGCATGAATGTGACATTTTAATTTTTGAAGAAATTTTAGGAGATATACTGGATATAACTCTTATAGGGAGAACTAATTTTCCCTGTCATAAGTGGGATTTCGATGATCTGGATTTGGTAAAAGTTGTTAAATCTATATGCCTTCATGCTGAAAATACCCAAGATGGGAGACTATGGAGTAAGCAATTAGATTTACTGCCATGATGCCTAGCATCGTTATTAGCTACCTTAATCTTTCCTAGGAGTAGCTATATTGAAAGGTGCAGTTTGCTAGACATTTATGTAGTATATAATTTACTAAAAGGGAATAGAATGAATCTCCTGGCATTGATCTTAAGGTTTATGGTAGATAAAGGGAATCATAAAAATACCACTAGTCTTTTGCCTTATAGAATGCTTCTCACCAAGATTTTCACCTATTATGGAGTACCTTTTCAAAATCTAAATTGGCACGCACAGGCTAAGTTTCACCTTTCCATTCCCTTACAAATTGCAAAACAACGTCTGGGTAGAAAAGAAGTCTAAAAGAGTAGCAAAATTTTAGATCCTGCTCCAGACCAACCTGCTAATGTTCTCCTCAAGATGCAAATAGTGTAAGTCATTAGCAACAATTAAGGGACATTCAAACCAATCTAGACAAAATGGGCGGCCAAGTAGACAGAATGTAAAATCAGATCATTGATATGCAAATCTTGCTTAGAAAGATTTCTAAATCCTCTTAATAAATCTATTTCTTAATGTCTCTATTTTGTAATGACTTATAATATTGTTTGATGCCTTAGTTACTTTTTGCCTCTATTTTTAATAATGAAAAAAGGGGAGAATAGTTAATGATATACATTGCATGCACTTTTCTTTGCATCTGTGATATATTTTCAATTGCCTTGACGATATATTTGTTATTGATAATATTTTATGCTAATTGTTGTTGAAATGTTGATGAAATTGTGAAATATAGGCTCCTTATTTTTATAACTGTAAGTAAGAACATATAAAGTTTACAAGTATCTTTCGAAATCCTTTATTATTATTTGAATTTTGAAAATATATCTATTATTGTTTGTCATCATCAAAAAGGGGGAGATTGTTAGCTCAAGGGTTATGTTTAACAATTTTAATGATAACTTTATAATATTTCAAAATTCAAACTAGATTTATTTCCTTATATAGGCAACGATATAATTTCTAAAAGGAAATAAAATCATAGGATAATTGCTTCCTTTCTTGCAGGGACCTTCTTTATAAAATTGCCTATTCAAAAGTGGTTTAATAACATCCAGAAGGTTTTTAGGACTTCGATTAATCAACTTCGAAAGCTTTGATAGAACATTCTTTTTAATGCTTAAATATCAAAGAAAAGATATTTTAGATTAAGCAATGGCTAGTTGAGGAAAAGGTCTACTTAAGAAAGAGTCACTGTGTAGCACCCCACTCTCATAAGGCATATCCCTAAATAGGCTGACGGTATTCGAGAACACATTCTATGAGGGTGGCATGCTAGATTAGTCAATAATCGAACTCATTACAATTTTTTTAAAACAATGGACACATATTTCAAAAATAAACAATCAATTTCAGCCTGTTTTATTCATAAACATTTTCAATCATAAGAGTTACAATCATTATACAACTTATTAGAATTTCACTAGTCACTTAGACCCATTTCAGATACAAAACATTTTTGTCATAATGTCATCACATTACAAAATCATTCGTATACACATTGTACAGTATTTGTGAATACACATTTTGATATAAAACAATGAAATACATATGTAGGTGCTAACTGATCCTGACCTCTATCTCTTACTTGAATATAGTGGCTAGACTCCCTTTTGCCTAATAAGGTAACTCCTCTGAGCCTAAAAAATATAGTATAATTTTGGTGAGTTTTGCGAACTCAATCAGTTAACTATTCTCGATGGTTCACTCAAATCTTATAACACATCACGTCATATATTCATATAATTCACATCACTTCATTTATTATGTAGCTTCACATATCACTTACTTCATATCACATTCAAAGTAGTCGAACAGATCATTTTGATCATTTAAAACACATATATAAATTCTAAATGCAATGCACATAAGGCTCACTTTCATTTATTACTTTGTTGTGACCGAGTGTCTTTTTACTAGCTCATATCCCTTATGGATACCGAGCTGTATCAGATAATGTCCCATATCCCTTAGTGGATACTGGGTACAATAGCAACTAATCCAGAGGCTCTTTTCATAGTGTGAGCTTTAAACTCTTTTTACTGGTGACTCTGGTGACAATTGCCATTATCTTTCATGCATTAATGTAATGAAATGCATCACGTTTACATATTTTTAACACTCATCAAATTTAAGTTTCACATTCAGAACACATTTATCATCTGACCTTGGTCTGACATTTAACAAAAATGTTAAGTTCACTTATTTTAGTCAGATTCACATACAAGGAGCACTTCCAATATACATAGTTTATGCATCAAACACCTTGGACTTTCAAAGTATCAACAAAATCAATTTCACAAAATAATCTAATACATAATTTAATACAAACAAATAATTAAGTGAGACCGTCTAGGTTACTCACAGTACGCTCTAGATTAGCATTGGCTTCCATGATTCGGAAATGTTTGGATGCAAACCTTCGATCCTGTATCATCATTATGAAATACACATATTGCACACACATTATTATTTACACAATCTCATGAATACTAAATCATATACATATGTATATGTGTTGTGTATAATGCATGCTCAATGACAAACCCCAATGTATTATCTAAATTCACATCTTATTCTCATTCTCTTTTCTTAATTCATGTATGTATAATTGAACTTAGGTTTACACTTCATTTGTACATGATCATTCTAAGTACACCATTTAATCTTTACCTTTTATATATGTCTAGCTTATTCTTAAACTTACGCCTAAAGAACACATGGTTATTCTAATATCATAAATCAATTTCTTGTCACTTCTTTTCTAACATGATATAGTCTCATAATACCTAATTCTCATTCACATTTACTTATCACATATAACTCAACTCTTTTGCATCACAACTTTTATCATATGAACATCTTCACTCCTATTATACACATGCCTTTGGTACTTTGATATCAACAATTAATTCACTAAGTTATAACCTCAATTATCACTTCATACATATCACATATTAGTCACTTAATCCAAGCATCATTCTAGGTTCAATTCAAGCCCCATTCTAGCTTAAATTAAGACCAAATGGCCAGTGAATCTCCCCTAAGTAGACCTTTATGAGTCTCTTATAGAAATGCTAAATTTTGACCCTTTAGTTAGCAAAATCTCTTCTTGGGGTTTTCACAAAAGTTTTATCATTTGAAGTTCTCTTCAAATTTATATTTAAATGACCCCAATCTGAGTTCTACAAAAAAAGTTATGCCTCTTTCGCCAACATATATCCAATTGCATCCTTAGTTTCCATATTCTAACTCTTTACTTACAACATTCAACACCTTATGCTTGGTCTATCATTTCTAATTTAATACTCATCATTTCCCCATTATTCTAATTCCATTTTAACTCAATATCATCTATAAACAAATTATAGTCCATGATTAATCATGAACACTAATAACAGAACATATAAATATATATACATTCATCATCATATTTCATCTTCATTTTCACCTTCATTTCACTTCAAACTATCACCTTAATTCATCTCATTTCAAGAGCATAACTCATCATCTTGGTTAACATAACTTTCAATTTAATTATACCCTTAACTCAAAACTCATAACATCAACATAACAACTCATCACTCATGGTTTTCATAGTCTTAATACAGAACACAAACACATGTATTCATCCATCAATTCACTACAACCAGTACTCAATTTCAAGTCGAATTTTAAAACTCTTAAAGACAGAATTTGAATTCGATGTCTACATGAAAAATGTAACCATATGTCTTTAATTTAATATAAAGTAAAAATCATTCTATTTAGATATCTACAAATGAATACATGGCTAAAATACAGATGCATATCCAACGGAAATGTTACAACTAACATATTCCAGCACATTTTAACACCATTATCACTTTATCTCTAAACTTCCATCCTAGTTCTTCTCTTTTCAATCCTAGTTCTTCTCTTTTCAAGACATTACACTTGCCTTTTCTTTAACTTCAATACTCAATCTGATCCATTTTTAAGATAACCAATTATCCATGTTTTTATACATCAAAAATAGAACATAAAATATCCATTCACAAATCAATTTTTTATACACTTCTTTCTACCTCATTTTTGGATTCATTCCAACTCTAAATCATCTCAATATAAAATCATACATTATCGTTCATAAATCATAGAAAAAAAATATATAAACACATTCATTTCTTTATGATCATTTTATCACCAATTATCATCATACATGCTTCATTCAACAAATCAAGAAGAGTAATGCTTATACTTATTTGTTTAGCTTCAATGTCTTCAAATCACACTTAACCCTAGCTTTTCCAACATACACGATTATCATCATCATTCAAGGTAGAAGGTTTAGGTCTTTTAGTAACAAGATGGAGAAGACAACAAATCTTTGAGAAACAAAGTGAAAGAGTTGGACGAAAATCAACATGATAAGGGTGGTAAAAGTTTCGTAAAATGGAGAGAAGAATGAGAAGATGAGAGCAAATGAACAAAATGGAGAAAAGAAGCAAGTTTCGTAAATGACAAGTGAAAGATCACAATATGGTGTTTAATTTAGGTAAAAGAATAGTAAGTGTTGAGTGATAGTGACACTTGTCACTTTCCTATGGTCCCATTTTGGTCTTTTAATAAGATAGTCCATTTGTCTCCAATTTTTAACCCAAATTTCTCCCAATTTTCAATGACACTTGTCATTAAATCCCAATGTCATTTATAAAAATATCCACTACCATTTGACTCTTATTTCTACTACCAGTTATTAATTGTTCTACCCCTTGGCATTTTTCCTAGTCCAAAAATATCCTTAAATTCTAGAAAATTCTCATGTTTCACCAAAAATTCTAATTCACTACTTATACAATCCAAGTCAATTTTTAAGACACATAATCCATAATTCACATTATAATTGCGTTAAAACAGTCATTTATACCCAGAAAATGTCAAATGAGTTCATGACCAATTCATTGTAATGTGTGCAATAATCAAATTCATGTGTGTGTATGCTAACACTATGCATGAGCATGAAATCCATTTTTCCAATCTCTCATTGCTATTTCTCAATGACATAAATCTAGGGTTCGAACCCTTTGTATGGAAATGAGATATTACAGTTCTCCCCCTTAATAATTTTCATCCTTGAAATTCTTATTTGATTGATCAAAAAGGTAGGGGTAATGTTTCCTCGTATGCTCCTCCATTTCCCATTTAAATGTCATCACTCGAAAAATTTCTTCCACTTGACTATGGTCAGTGGAATCACTCGATTTTCCAGTCGTTTAATCAGATATCACACTATCTTAATTGTTTCCTCAATATATTTCAGATTACTCACAATTTCGCTTTCGGTATCAATAACACATATATCGGATCATAACAATATTTCCTAAACATATCCATGCAACATGGTGTAAATCTAAAACATCTTTTATTGGTAATACTAACTCATAAGTCCATGGTCCTATTCTCACAATAATTTCTTATGGACCAATTTATATCAGGCTTAACTCCCCTTTTTTCTCAATCTAAGCACACCTTGCTATGGCAATACTCTTAGAAATATTTCATCTTTTTCTTAATAATTCACATCTCTTTAGTGTTAATACACTTAACTCTTATGTCTATCTCACTATATTCCATATGTTCGATGTTGATCCACTTAACTCATTTATCTTTCTTGAATCACTTAATTTCTAATACAGATCAATTTCACTTATCAACAGTGTCTCGAATCAATTTTAGCCTTCAACTATTTTTAGGCCTTATTCATCCAAATATAAAGGTGGACGACTCTTCTGTCGTATAATGCCTCATACGGTATTCTAATGATATCATTGTGATAATGATTGTTATGCTTAAAGTCAATTAAAACTATACATTAACCTCATGTTTCTCTGAACTCCAAAATATAAGCTTTGAGCATATCTGCAACAGTTAAGATTGGTGGGAACTCATACATGCAGTCACTTGGTTCTATATCCTTAGTTGTTAAATGTCGTTTCGGCGTATTCCTACTAGGATGTATAGTATAGGTTACTATTTGTCCTTTCTTTAATAATCTCTTTCCTCAATCATCTGTATCGGGTACTCATACTTTTTATTTCAATCACAAAATATCATTTTCCATTTCTAACTTAAAATTCATATTCATTTTCAATTCCTCAATAAGATTCACAATTTTTGAATCCTCAATTTCGGCTTTGTTCATGTGAAACTGGTCTTAAATTTTCAATGTAATTAATAATACTTCATTTTATCCCAAATTCAACTCCACATTCTATGCTTTTTATTGCAATAGGTTTGGTAACCTCAATATCTGAATTTATGCTATTCCGTTATTGAATTTTCTAGTTAACGCATCAGATTACAATACTAGCTTTACCAGGAAATACTCATTTGCACAATCATATTCTTCCAGTAATTCTATCTATTAGCTCAGTCATATGTTTAATTATTTCAAACTCAATAATTAACTTAAAATTTTCTTTACATTCATCAGTCCTATGATTTATACGTTTTTCCTCAGACATTTTTGTCAAAGGGCTAAGATTAGTAAAAACCTTTAACAACTTCTGGTAGTGTCCAATTTCCAGCTAATTCTAGAAAACTCTGGATTTCTTATAAATTACTTGGAGTTTCTCACTTCTTCATTACCTCTATTTCCTCTTTGGGTCTCTTAATATGCCATGTTCAGATATTGTACGACCTAACAATTTATCTAATCAAGCTAAGATTCACTCTTATTGAACTTGGCATATAATTCTTTCTACTTTCATGATATGTAAGATTTGTTAGATCAGGAAAAGAAAGCATGCCATATTTAGAGAATTGGTAGATTTCAAAACTTTTTAGAAATCTTATTTGCAAGGGAAGCAATATATCCAAATCATCATGCCAATCTATACATGATATGGTATAAGGATAATAATAAAAATAAATAAGATAGTGATATTACCGACTCCTTTGCTACAGCTTTAATTTCTCGCTGCGCTATCCTCTCCTTCTCCCTGCATCCAAAGCCTTTGCTTTTGAATCCTTTTCTTTGTCAATCTATCCTCTCCTTGCTTTTGTATCCTCAATCAATTTGATTTACCTCTTGTTTTTCCAAGACAACTTGGTTAACAAAATCCTTTGGTGGGAAAGGAGAAGAAATATTTGGAGGAGATTTTTTTAGAAGAAATGAACCGAAAATGAGACCCTTCTCTTGCAAATTTTGGCTAAGTCATGCATGAAAGGAGAGAGAGAGTCAAACCATGCAAGAACACTTTCTTACACACTTAATTTTGGTTATGCATGGAATGGAAGAAGAGAATAGCATCCAATGCATCACTTCTTACTTTAATCAATCATAAAGTAGCCAATAA
>JAOQMP010073700.1:0-20269 GCA_027563575.1 Erythroxylum pedicellare | reverse complement strand
CATTTATTAAAATTTTATTTACTATGTAATGATTCTAATAAATTAGCAGATCAATTTATTATTTTATTTATAACTCATATTTTATAAATAATAAATAATAAATGTTTATTATTACTTTTGTTACTTTTATTTTATCATATTTACATATAATTAGTTATGTAAAAGTATACTTATATATTTAGTATGTAATCTTGTTTTGTGTTATTAATAGAATATTAATATATCGTATTTTATTATGTAATTTAAAATAATAATAAATTAAACCTTTTATAAAGTTTTGTTTTGTTATATAATAAATAATATGATTAACATGTGATAATGATTAATAATCTTGTAATAGTATTTATTTGATTTTAGGTAATTTATTTATACTAATGTTATTTATAAATAACTTATTTTACATAAATATAAATTATAATAGCTATTCAGTACACGATGGTCCTTTATGATACAAAAATTAATCGAGATTGATATTAATTCTATTAAACTAATAAAATATAAAAATTAGTCAACATTGACATTAAATCTGGAATGAAAGTTACAAATCATTAACAATGAGAATAATGATTGAGTTGAAAAGAAAAATTAGCTAATAATTATTGAGTAGTAATAGAATATATATTTAAGAAATATGAATTATAAAAAAATATTATTATGTAATAAAATAAAATTTTAATATGATATATAATTTACTATTGTATAAATTAATAAATATGTTATTAATTATTAAAAATATGGCAAGATAATATTTATTAATTATTTGAAAAATGAACTTACATATTGCATATTATTACATTATTTTCTATTAAAGGGTATCATCAAATTATTATTAATTATTTATAGAATATAAATTTAAAAATAAAATTGTGCATCGTATTTATTAACATTATTATGTAATAAATCAATAATTTAACATGATATAAGTTATTAATAAAGTATAATAAATTAATGCATTATTAATTAATTATAAAATCAATTTAATTAATATTTATAATTTTTATAAAATAATGAGATGTTAAAATGATAAATCATTAAAAATAAGTTATAATTTTATTTTTAAATAAGCATCAATAAAATTACATATTAATTATTTATAATAATATAAATAAAAACAAACCGATATTCTTATTTATTAAAAAGCATTATACAGTAGCTAAAAATTTAATGAAAGACTTAATTTATTTTTATGTTAAACTAGTAAATATACTATCAACAATTAATAAATATAATATCTTTATTTTACAAAATGAATTAAAATTATAATGTTTTCTTATATAAGTGATGATATATAAATACGTAAAATAAATAAAAATATATCAATCTATTTGACATATACTTCTCATGGAGGTCAGTCACCCCCTTATGAACTGGTTGTTTACATGGATAAAATTTGGCACATACGAGCTCCTTCAATGTTTTAATGGATTAGGGTTTAAGGGAATTTTAGATAACATTTCATAAAATTTTAAAACAATTCATAATGCTGGAGGAATCTATTTAATTTAAAAATATATCCTAAAGATCATATTTATTTATTATAATTTTTGCCAAAATTTGATCAATTTTTGTTGTTATAGTTGAAAAGGTATTCAATAGTTTAATTCCTTAAGCCAATTACCACATATATTTTTGGCCATATCATGTAAGTGAATTGCGTACTTTGCTGAGATCAGACAGAACCGAGTAGTCATGTATTCTTCTTTTCGTTAAACAAATGATCGAGCTATGGTTTTTCAAGCATAAGATGGAAGAATTTGAAGCACTTGACATGTAAATTTTTGGTTTGGTGAGGAATAATCTATCTAGGTAAGTATGTTCAGGACATTAGGAATGCTTTTTGAGTCTTTTGTTTTATGGTTTTTTATTATGATGGTCAAAAAATAGCAATAAAAGACTAAAACATGAAACAAATTTATGAAACCCGTGTCTAAAACATAAAACTTATTATTTTTCTCCCTAGTAGTATCGATCTTAGTTTACCTTTGACAAATACTTTACTGACGCAAATGGATGACTTCTCTGAGTAGCTCTTATGGTCTTTCTATATACAGCACAATTACTTGAAGTTATCTGAGGACTCAGGTTATTGTCGATTCAATTATTGCCTTTCCTACCAAATCCACCCTTTCGATTTTCTATATTTAAGGGTAAGATTGCGTACTATTGGATCTCCCTAGATCTCAGATGTTGACGAGATTATTGTTGGGAGTTGTTGTTGTTGTATTATATAAGTACAATTAATTATGATATTAATAAATTATAAAATTTTTATTATTTTATTATTTTATCATATATATTAATTATAAAATTATAATTAATATTTGATATATACTATTAATTTATTTTATTAATAATGTACCAATATATGGTTTTATTAATAATTATTATATTTTAACCAAATTAAAATAATAGTAAATTGAGTGTTTTACTAAAATTTATTTTTATATAATAATACTAATAAATGATATAATTAATGATTAATAATTTATCTATAAATAATTTAATTATTATTATTATTATTCAGCACTAGCATTGATCCCGTATGAATGATGAAACCAAAAAAAAAAATTTAGTACTTGTATTGATTCTAACGAACCGATATGGTAAGAATCACGATTAGTACTAATTCTAGTAAGGAAGACCTTTTATGTTCGATAAGCGGTGGCTATCAGTGGCCATCATTCATCACATAAAAATAAATAGTATTAAAAAAATTAGTTATGTTTTAAGATTAGTTGATAGTCAAGGTCGTAATTGACATGATAAAGGATAAATATGTCAAAGAACCTAAAAAATATGTTAATCTCTTCCAATAGAATCTTGTTTGTTCCCACCACCGACCACGTTGTGTTGATTTTTCATCACTTTCTTAAAACTTGCCATTATGAACCTCTACTTTTGATCTGCAACCCAAATTTCTAGGCATTTTTGTGTCATTTGCGGTTTTTATTTGTGACCTGATATTGTATGTTTTTTGTTATAAACCATGCAAGCACGTCGTAGTAAATAACCATTTCCACCTACCATCGGTTCTATTTTCTCACATGATGTGTTATGTTTTGCCTAAGGTGAGGCTTCAAATTTTTGAATCATAATCAACTATTATAAATGTTAGCCCAAAATCTGGATGTCTATATTAGTTATAATCATTTTGGTGTTTAAAGTTTTGAGAGCTACATATACATTTATGAGAGTCATAAGTAGTACTGCTGCTATAAGAAATAAGATGCAGAGTTTTGAAGGCTTTTTATGGTAATTTATTAGTAATTTATGAATAAAAAATATGGTGATTTGTGTGAGTTCCAACTTGGCTACTATTTGTTTAGAGTTGAAGTTTTCATAGAAAGGAGGGAAAAAGAGTTTGAAAAGGAGAATAAAGAAGGTTTAATGTTCAACAGTTGATATCCTAGTGTGACACCCATCCGATTGGTATGAAGTATAATTTAGTATAAGTTGCAATTCTTATTTATAATATGGTGGTATATATATATAATCTAGTGATATATTTTATGTAATACAATGCTATTTTAAAAATAATTTTATGTATTTTTTGGTGTAATGTAATGTTGCACTAAAGATGAGTAATAAAAATGTAAGAATAAGAATAATCCTTTAAAAGTGATGACCTGACATAATAGGGCATAAAACAATAAGACAAAAGTGATACTTAAAATGTGAATAAAGTTTGAAAATTTTAAAATGATATTTATTTTGTACCAAATGTATGCAAGATGTCACTAGTTTATGGTTACTAAAAAGGGAGATAAGAAAGATGAGAATGGAGAGTGCATGAGTGGAAAATTTGTCAATTACACATATCGCGAGGTTAAATATAGAACGAGATCAAGATCAAGTGGAATAATTAAGTGAAATGCTCATGTATGTTGTTAGTTGGATGAAAGTATTTAAATCATAATCAAGTTTGAAGATGTGCATAACTATGGTTTGATTATAAGTAATGCAAGGTTTGTAAGGCAACATTAGTTTGTGGATAGCCAAGTAGATATATATTAGAAATAAATAACACTTGTAGAATTAGGCTTACACAAATGTACAATTTGATGTTATAACTATAGATGGGTATTAAAATATAACATGTTTACTAAAGGATTGTTGTAATTATATAAATATGTTGAGACAAGTGAGGATGGAAGGAGACACAAAAGTAGAGAATAAGATTTTCATTGGAATGAAAGAAAAAGATATTATATTTTTCTTTAATTGTGATGAGGAAGGCTTAAGACAGTTTTCTAGGAATATGTAAGTGGTTACGTAACTTATGTTTAATTTAATGACGTGGTCACATTTGATACCACTTATCTTACGAATAAATACCAAAATGTTATGTCCTCTGT
Organism: Erythroxylum pedicellare; assembly: GCA_027563575.1. Classification (NCBI taxonomy): domain Eukaryota; kingdom Viridiplantae; phylum Streptophyta; class Magnoliopsida; order Malpighiales; family Erythroxylaceae; genus Erythroxylum; species Erythroxylum pedicellare. Next base: position 15,914 of record JAOQMP010073700.1, on the reverse strand, counting down.
TGATCGATTGAAACCATCATTGTTAGTATGTATTGCTTTGTTTTGGATTATTAGGCAATGAGATGATTGATATTTTTATTAACTTTTTTATACATAGTTGAGGTGTATGAATGGCTAATCACTTGATTATATAATTGTAGATGACTGTAAGAGTATAAGTAATACCATTAAGTTGGTATTCCCTATTGTAAGACAGATACTATGTTTATGACATATACTTAAGAAAGTCTATGAGAAAGTTGGTGCTTATAAGAGTTATAAATAGTTGAAAGATACATTTATAGAAGTTATGTATGATGCTAAAAACATCAAAGAATTTATAACAAAATATAATGAAATGATTGTAGAATTTTAGTTGGGACATAATTAATGGGTTAAGTATCTATTTGATGACCGTAAGAGTTGGGCTCAAATGTAAGCTAGGGAACATTTATAGGTTAGAATGAAGAGATAAAGAAGTCAGAATATGAGTACTTACTTTGATGGTTATATGCATGTGCACAACATATTGAGACAATTTGTTAAGTAATACAAGGAAGTAATCATGAAAAAGATAGAACATAAGATAGAGTTTGTTACTTGCATGCGAGGTAGTGTATCTTTGGATAAGCAATTTTATATTAAGAAAGAATTTTAGAAGGCATACACCAATATCTTATTTCATATTGTATAAGATAAACTAACAAGTGTGATGTATTAAGAGATGACAAAAGTTGGAATGAAGGGAATATCAATTTGTATAAGGTAGAGGAGATGGGTGAATGTTGCAATGTTATTAGACTGCACGTAGTTATATTAAGTAACTCAATATTACTATTCATGTATAGTTGCATATTATTTGAATTTAAAAGAAATTTGTGTGGATGTATTTTAAACTTTTTAGTGGGTTAAGAGCAAAAATATTTTAAAATATCTTTTTATTTGGAGGTGGCATAAGGATGTTGTTAGTTTATAAACAAAGATAAAGGCTAGTAAAATTTGAGAAGGTGATGATATTAGTGTTAGTAGGATAAGAAAATTGGAATCAAATTTTTATAAGGCCTTTGATTACTAGGGAGAATCAAATTGAGTACTTATATAACATGTTAGAAGAAGAACATAAAAATTTACAAGTTTCACTATAATTGAGTTAGGGGATGTTAGTTACCATTGTAGGCATACTATACCATGCCACATGATAGGCCATAAACAAGAAAGTTGAAATCTCAAGCGAAGGAGGTCCAAACAAAGAAATGAAGAGAGGGTTGTTAATATGAATCTTGATTGTATTCCATTTAATCAACGTTTAAAATATGTTGTACGATTTGGTAATATTGTGATTGTGGGTTATGAAAAGAAGAACCAAAGGTTTGAATGAAAGATAATGTATGAAAACTAAAGTTTCATTCCTCTACTTATTCTTGGAGTGTGCATAGAAGAATCATAAATATTGTAAACTATATGTTACATTGTTTATTCATAATATAAATCTTATTCTCTATTTATGAAATGATTATCAAACATAAATCAATAGGCTATTTTCCATCCATTTACAGCCACCGTAATTAATTTAAGGTTAGTACATCAATATATAAGGTTTTGTGTAACCTGTAATTGATTAAAGAAGCAAATGACAAGGAGTAGCACAAGGTTACAAACACGACTATGTAAGGAAAACTAAATTCAATGAAATATGATCTTTTTAATCCTCGTGTTCATCTTTGGAGAAGATATGGAGTAGTACACAATATGTAACATACGGGGGATTCCTATGTTCAAACCTGGAGCACATAGATTGGATGACACATTATACACAATTTGAAACGTAAGGATGGTTATACTCATGTTTATGCTCATGTCCCTCTCTGGATCAAGTTTAGAGTAGTCCATAACCATAAACACGATCGTGTTTGTTGCCTATATTTGTCTCCCAATTAGGTTGAAAGGAACACTGTTATGTCAATGGTCATGTTTCTATATAGAGATTAAAGGGAGAAATACATTTTAGTTTTTAGTGCCTGCAATTTCATTCTATCTGATCAATTTATACATATATTAACAACTTTTAATTTTTTGTATTATGTCAAATTTGCAGATGTTAAAAATTGTCAACGATAGTAGTTACAAAATCAAGTGCAAATATCTAATACTTTATGAAATAAAGGTTCAATTTCATAAATTTTATGTTATAATTTACCTAATTATAGGGATATTATTGTTTAAATTTACTATCTATAATATTATACTTAAATTTGCATTAAATTGGGGGGTTTTAGACATTATTGTAATTTTCATAATTTTTAAAAGATAATAATTAAATAACGCAACTATGAGTGTGTTTAAGGTTTTATAACCTTCAATATCGTTAACATCAAACCAAGGTTCTATTAAAAATATTTGGTTATTGCATTTTGTGCAATTTAGGAATGGGTTTGCAAGTTTCACTATTTTTTTTTATTGATGAAATTAACCTATTTATTATGAATTTATAGACTCTATTGAGTTCTTTCATAATTGTAGTCTTAAACTTTTCAGTTAAAGTTACAAACCTCATGGATAAATATTTCTTCTCCTTTATGCAAATTTGATATAGAATGTTGCATAAATCATTACATTTTACGTGTCACCTAACATTATTGAAAAAAAGAAAAATATTATCTTAATTTAAAATGAGCAAATTCTTTTTTTAGGTTTTACGAATTGAGAAAATCCTAAGATGATATAACATTTTAGAAATTTTGATCACGATAGTGTTTGTTTGATTCAACTGAAAATTGTTTTAATATTTGTAAAATTTCAATTTCTTCTTATTAGGTTCAAATTTATACGAGTTTAAAAATTTTAGGTTAATGCATTTAGTCAAATTTGTGAATGAATACGATTATTTATTTGGTAAAAAAAGATTAATTATAAAAAATCTCAAATTTTACTTAATTTTACAATTATAGCTTAAACTTTTAAAAATGACAATTAAATATTCAATTTTTCAATTTTTTTCGAATCTAGCTTGAGTTTAGTATCTCTGTTAATATTGCTGACATGGTAAGTCATGTCAAACATAAATTTAAACACGTTTGATAACAACTGGATTAAATAATACGTATCAGATTACTTAAAGTAATTAAGGAAAATTTTAAAAATTGAAATAAAAGGACAAAACTCTAAATTAATTTGAGATCTAAACTTTCTGTTGTTATTAATTTCTATTCAAAGAATTCCTTTTAAGCAATTACGTGAAGCAGAAGTGAAAAATAGAAGAAAAGAACACCCCTATTTCACCATAAAAGGGACTTTCCACTTTTGCTTTCAATTTTCATATCTCGCTTCATTGGTTACTTTTTATCTTAATCTCTCATAAACCAAATAAACAATTACAAGCACCAAATTTAGTATTCCTTCCCCTAAAAACTGGAACTGCTTTAAATTCAAGTACAAATGAAATTTTCGTTAACTAATCCACCTTCCTTAACCTGCAATCTGTATGGTAGGCTTTTCATGGTTGTTCTTGTTTCTTCATTCTGGATCTAGGAGAACCTGTCTTTCTCTCCTTGCTATAACAACGTTTCCCTCATGTTACTTTCTAATGTTTGGGAAATGCTATTTCTCTTTCACTCACTCACCACTTGTGCTTTTTTTGTCTTTTTCCACAACAACCCTTTCCTAATCTATGTTTGTCTGCTGGTTTGTTCTTTGGGTTATACGCAAGTGAAAGCTTGGAAAGTTTGATGCTATCTAGGGATTTGGTAGCTAATATAGATATTGGCAAGTCACATTTACAAATTCTAAATCCCAAATTATTTTAGGGATTTTATCCTTTGTTTTACAATTTTTTAATTTCATTTAATTACTTTAATTAAGTCTAATGTGTAAAATTTAATCCAGCTATTATTAAATGTGTTTAAATTTATGTATGACATGGCTTGCCACGTTAATAATAATAATAGAGATACTAACGTTAAACAAGATTTGAAAAAAGTTAAAGATATGAGTATTTAATTGCCACTTTTCAAAGTTAGGGATATAATTGCAAAATTGAGTAAAATTTGGATTTTTATGTAATTAGTCCTTATAAAAACCTACTTAGGGACTTTATTTTGAAATTAAAGGTTTAATTAAGTTGTTGTATGCTCACAATATTTTTTCTTAATTATGGCACATATTAACTATTTGTGACTTTTCTATCAAACTTGCATAAATGTATACAATGTTTATCCTTTAATAGAATTAGTTATTGAATCTTGTTATATTTTGTATATGGATTAACTTAATATCAAAAAAATCATTTTTTTATTCCTCTCTATGAGATTAACTAAGTTATAAATTGTATTGGTGGTTGGGGTATCAAATTTCTTATCTAACTCAATTTATTACAATTGTAAAACAAGATGCTTCCATACTCTAATTGAAAAGATCAAATAATATTGGTTTTAGATATTACATTTTTGAACAAATAAAAGGGGAGATCAAGATCACTGCCCAAGATCACTGCCTGTTGACCTCCCTAACAAATTGTGGTGATATAACTCTATATCTCCATATTGCCCATCATCTTTATTGATCTTTACAAAATGATATGATAAGTTCACTATTTAGTAAGAGAACATGACAACAACATGGCTCTTATGTGATTGAAAAATTCCGCATCTCATTACATTAAATCCTTTCAATTATCTTGCATGGATATATCATAGTATATTAGGTACAATACTATGATATATTATTTCTTGTTTTAACTTTAACACCTAATCAAGAGAAATATAGATTGTGTATAAATGTGTACAATTTTATTATTCGAAAATATCTTAGGGGATTGAATTTTAGTTGGGAGACAAACATATGAGACTTTGAAAAGCAACTAAATTTAGAGATAAATTAGGTTATTACTTTGATACAATATTTTTTTCTTTTTTATCACTAATATTTTGTATATGTGATATGTTTTACCGTCACTGTGCGATTTCAGGTACTTAGAGCTCACTTAAGCATCAATGATATGTGCACCACAAGTTCATTAGGAAAGAACAAAAGATGTATTTTGATTGAGGAGTGTAGGAATGCTAAAAAAAAGTAGAAGTTATTATCATTAATGATGATGACAAGAGTGCACCACCAGATAGGAATGATGAATGAAGCCCTTTAAAGATGAAAGCTGTAGAATTTACAACTTAATGATAAACTAATTATGCTTAAGTTCAGGAATGAAGATATTTTATAATTACAATTTGTGTCTAAATTGTTATGGCCTTATTCATGTTTTATGGCATCCTGAAGTTCCTTACATAAAAGGAGATGGGACATTTAACTGTCATTGATATACTAATCTTGGCACTTAACATCTAATAATATATATATATAGTCATTTAGTTACTACTAACTAGTACTGATTAAATTTATGGAAACCACTATATTAATAAGAGATTAACCATGTTTAGTAATGAATTAATACACTATATTTTTATCTAATTTAAAAATTGGAAAGAAAACATATAATCTTTATAAATATATAATTTAAGATCTTCATAACTGAGGTAGAATTTATAGAAATGATATTTTTGTATTAAATTATGGTATTATTTTTATGTATTGAAGGTATGTTTTGTAACAAGTTGTGGTACTTGTATAATATGATGGTATATAATTATTGTATTGTTTATTTAGAGTCATGGTAAAGTTTATATGAAGTCTTGGTATTGTTTGTACTTAGATATGGTATTGACATATTATAGTAAAGGTGTTACTTATTTGTATAGTATGACGATATTTTTTTGTATAAAGTTGTGGTATTATTTATATGAAGTTATGGTATTATTTGTATGGAATTATGATATATTCATAATACGTGTGTTAACAAATCTTAATAAAGGTGTTATTTATTTATTTTGGTGGTATTATTCCTATACAATCGTTGTATTATTTGTATAGAGTCATGTTATAGCTTGTATGGAGTCATAGTATTGTTTTTACCTAAATGTGGCATTGAAATATTAAAGACATTGCTTATTTATTTTTTTTCTAATGATATTATTTGTATAAAGTTATGGTATGCTTTGTGCGGAGTCATGATATCAATTTTTTGGATTCATAATATTACTTATACTTAGAGGTGGAATTGACATATTAAAGTAAATTTGTCGCTCATTTATTTATTTTGATGGTATTATTTATATAGAGTCATAGTATTGTTTGTATAAGGGTCATAGTATTATTTGTATAATGTCATTGTATTACTAATATGTGGTATTGACATATTAAATTAAAGGTCTCAATTATTTTGTTTATTTTGATGGTATTGTTTATATAAATTCATGGTATCATTTTTGTGGATTTATAATATTCTTAATGTTTAGTGATGGTATTATTTTTAGTGAGATATGGTATTGACATATTGAAATGTGTTACTTATTTGTATAGTGTGATGGAATTTTTTCATATAGAATCATGATATGTTTTGTATGGAGTTATGGTATACTTTATATTAAGTTATAGTGATAAATGTAAATAAATATATATATATATAACTTATTTCTATACATCCTTGGTATTTTGTTAAATTGTCTTTTCCCGCCTATTTTCATTCAAAATATTTGATGAATTGTCTTTTTTCTTATAATCTCATATCAACTAACCCGACTACGTCATTTTTAATTATTTGAGGTGGAGAAACCAATCCATCTTTCATTCAAATTTCATAATGATGGAAAAGTGAAAGGTGAAAAAAAAATCTAAGGTAAATTGAGAAACACTTCCCATTCTTATCTTATTTTTACGTCTCTCTAATGTTATTATTTTTTGCTTCACTTTAATTAAGGTTTGCAATGTTAGATTATCAAGAGAAAGAGTGGAAACCTCTAGTTAATAATTACTTTAACCAATTGTCACCCATACACACACGCATGCAAACCCAAACTTAAAAACAAATGAATTGTCATCTTCTTTTACTAAAAATTTTGAACCTTTCACTTTTGCTTTCCCAACAGAGATTACAAATCCTTTTCTTGCCAATTCCACCAAAGCAGCGAAAACGATCCACCTAAAGATTCAAACCCTAAACAAAGACACATTTGATTAAGAAGAAGAAGAAGAAGAAACAAATCTCAAGACAACAATTCCTTACCTTGGTAGCTATCGCCAGAGAAAAGAGATGAAGAACGCCTTCAACAAATCTAACCTAATGTGGAAGTTTTTAGAGAATCCTTTAGATGGAGGGAATAACTTTACTCTCTAAAGGAAGCTCACCGGATCATTTTATTGGGTCCTCTATGAAGTCGTTTAGTGAATAGGTTAGTTATATTTTTCACAACATTTTTTGGTTGTCTATTTGGAATTTACGTTACTGTGTCTTTAGCTTTTCCTTGATGCAGGAGAAGCTTTGAACTTGTATTTATCTCATTAATTTATTTCAATACAATTTCAACTTAAAAAAAACAATATCATATGCCTTCTTTCACTTCCTTTTACTTTTTCAAGTACCATTTCTTTTTCCTTTTCTTGTTTATATTACTAATTATATTAGATTAATATTTATCTTTTTCTTACTTCATTGAGAAGTAAGCCTTAATAATAAAAAGGAAATAATACAAAAAAGGTGTAATTGTGTAGATTAAGTAGATCTTGTTTCTTTAGACTTTACAATAATGAATCCTTATTTTAGCAATGTACCTTTTAGGAACTAGAACACAATCATAAGTTGGAAATAATTATAGTTCAAAGGCAAATCTTGAAAGATAAAAAAGCATTGTTAAATTGGTAGTCAGAAACATTATAAAGAAGGAAGGAGAGAAGTTGACAAAGAGTGAATAATGCTTATATAGATGTTGAAGGAAATAACGCAAGAGAAAGGATTAGCTGCATCAAAGGGGAATTTTTCCTAATGAAAAATGTCAATTTGAACTTAGAACCAAAGTTATAGAGAGGTCAATCCATATTTAGTAATACATCTTTAGAAACTGATACATATTTAGAGAGGAAGAAAAGAAGAAGAAAACTAGGCAATTCTAATTTGAGATTTCTAGAAACACTAAAGGAGAGGAAAAAGAGAAGAAGAAAGCAGATGAAGAATGCCCATACAAATGGTAAAGGAAATAATCTAGAGGGAATAATTATGTCTATTGAAAGGGATTTATGCTTTGAGAAAAATGTTGTTTTGAACTTAAAAGTAAATTACTAAAGGTTCGTTTTACTATATTTATTAAAAAGTTTGCTTATACTTGACGTGAATAATACTTTGGTTGATATTATTGCTTATGCTCCTAATTGCTATTAGATTGACATGGTTTTCTTAGAGAAATATTGTGAAAATTGATATATGGTTGAAATGTTAAAGATTTGATTTGAATGTCTTTAAATATTTCTATCTTCAGTTCTCATGAAGCTCTAATATAATGATTATATTTAACTTTACTCTTATAAATTTAATGTTATTATTTAGTCTTAAGAACAAAGTACTATTCTACTTGTAACAAGCAAAACCGTGGAATGATTGATATTTATTATATTATCCTATCTTTAAAATATGGATTATTTAGACCTTTTTCACCTTCATTATCTATTTACTTTTACACACACACACACACACACACACACACATAATGAAGTGTGTGTGACTGGTATTCTTTTAGGATATTTAGAAAGGAAGATGCCATTTTTTTGGGTAAATTTGTATAATGAGTGAAGTTGTTTCTTATTCTTTCCCTATATTTTTACCCTTCTTCTTAGTGATAATAATCCTTTAGGATAGAGAAACATGAATAAGTTTTTTGTTTCCTATTTTTTAATCATTTTTCATATATTTTACTCCATTTTAAAACATAAACACTTGTTTGTGAGACTTTTGGAATATGAAATCTACTATATAACCTATTTTCAATTCTTTCATTTTTATAAAGGTGTACAACAAATTAGTGAACATTTAAATAAACTTTAGGTTTTAAAACTATTATAGGCTTTAAAGTTGTAAAACCTCATAAATTTATGATGTTTAGCATTATAGTGGTGTTAGCTTAGTACTTATCAAATATTGCATATCTATTGAATTCTCCAACATATTCATTTCATTTCATAATTATTGTTTTCATGTAGAATCGATCTCATCGTGCTAATATATGTTACATCGTTTTTTAGAATAGGAGCAAACCCTTGTTTATGAAAGAATTGAAAATTTTATGGAAAAAATGTGATCCTTGTAGTCCATGAAATAAGGTTCTAATTAATCAAATACATTATTGTTGGATGATTCACTATACAAGGCTTTATTTAGTTCCTTACATTCAACTGCCATTTCTCTCCTATCATTATTATCCAAATACAATTGATTCCCTTGTTTTAACCATTTTGTACCATCTTTTTTCTATTTCTCAACCTCTCTTTTTTGGCATATATTGAAATATTTTCTCACTCATACTAATGCTAGGAGATTAGCGATTTACTTTTAGTTAGATACTCTTGTGGTTATTCTTGATTTCACATCATTTAATTACTTGTTAATTTTTCTATCATTATCTTGTTCCTTTTTTTAATAGATACTTGTGGTTCAATAGGATAATTGGTTACCTTTAGATGTATTTAAATCGATTAGCTAAGGAATCTACTGTTCTTGATTGTGTTGCTTAAAATATATATGCCAATAATCCATTACATTGAAATGTAAATGGCCAATAATCCATTACTTAATCAAACCCTTGGAGTTTTACTAAAGGATTATAAGTGATTATTATTCCATTCCCAAGGTTTGCCCAATCCTATTACTTTTAAAAGTGAAATTCCTAGTCCTTTGTATAGAACAAGGTCTAACTGGTAAAGCCTAGAGAAGGTTTCATCTATTTTTCTTATGTATCAATGTTTAAATGTCTTGTTTTGTGTTTTAGAAGGTTTTTAATGTTCAATTCTTTCTAAATAGAATAAATGTAACAATTGAATCAAAATTTTAAGATAATAGTCTATTGGTTTTCGTGATTTCTTTTCCTTTCCCAATAAACTACTCTCATCCAGTCATCTTTAAAGCATTATAGATTGCATAATCTCTAAATATGATTCAAAGTATTATAAACCAATAGCATGTTCAAAATTACAAATACATCATTCAACATGAAAAAGAAAAATTCATAATTAATTTGAAAAAGGTTTCAAGTACAAGCGTTGCAGGAGAGAAACCATAATAGAAAATAAAAATAGAAACTAATTTATTCATTTTCTAGCAGTGTCATCTAGAGCACTCTCCTCATATTTCTTTTTTGAAGATGATGTGTGAAAAGGCCTAGTGGCACCTTAAATTCAGCATGGGTGAAATTATGACTAATTACATCTTTCATCTGATCCAACTACTCATTTTGATCCTCTTAAAGTTCTTACATCACTTTAAGTTTTTGTTGATAATTTCGTAATGACTACTAATTGAATTTTTCTAAGTTAGTCAATATTGTAATAACCACAAGTGCATAATGTAGCTATAGCTAGCACCTGCAAGTACAGTTCGTTCCCACAAAGATATTGATTACTAGTAATTACCTTTTTCCTATTATCGAACCTATTGATTTTGGATTGTAATAAAAGAAAATAAAAATAAAGAAAGTAAAATAAAATACGCAACGATATTAAATAGAGAATTAAGAATTCACTTAGAAAATTACTTATATCAATAATTAGTATGTAGGTTTCGAATCTCCCTAAACTCTTAACAGATTGATGTTTTATTACTTAATTGTTTTATTGATTTATTTCCATGGAGATTCTTATGGTATGCTAATAGCTAACCTTGAGTCTACTAACAACTAATCCTAAGGTTTTTCAATCGAATTGCTTAGGTTAAAATTTATAGGATTGCTTTACCAATTTATAAATCCTTCTATTAGGTTTGACCTTAATCTAGAAAATTTATGTCATCATATCTCTATGGTTACAATCAAATCCTTCCAATTATGGTAGATCTATTTATCAATAGGATTCCTCAATATTTATGTATGAAATCAGATTATGATATAATATTCTTGGGTTTAGTAGAATATAAATAAAACACGTAATTAGATCATAATATTTAACTAACAAGATGTTTAGTTACAGATCTGAACACAAAATCAAACATACACTAACAAAAAAATGAATTGAAAATAATGGGTTTATAATTCTAAATCTCCCTAATTGTCTTCTATCAAGTATTCTTGCAATATAGAGGTTTGATCTTGTTTTCTGATGGATCTTTTGATGAATTCCTCATGTTCTCCACTTCTCACGATCAAAATCGATCCTTGAGAGACCGAACACTTCCTTTTATATTAAAATTTAAGGTTTTGGGAAATGCACGAGCTAATGCATTGCCATGTATTAGATCATGCATAAACAAAATCTTTAAAAATCACGAATTTGCATGGCGTGGGAGAAGTGCACAAGTAGATGCACAATCGTGCATCCCTTTTATGCGTCGAATCCTTATTTTATGCCATGTTTTCATCTAAATTCTTCTCCTTTAAGTCTATAAAGGCAATTATACTCTATTACTTGGAAAGCATTAAGTACCAAATATATCATAAAAGTATAAAATATCATGCAAAAATGCATCAAATAAGAGGTATAAATAGGATCAGTTATGCATCTATCAAACATCTCCACACATAAGGTTATTCTTGTCTTCAAGTAAGCCATAATTAAAACTATAAATCTTACAATATCAATCCATCATCAATCAAAACTTGTCCATTTATATTCTAATCATCATATCCTATTGAATCCAATTAATATACAAGTATATAATCAAATTATCCTAAAATCAACTTTTTAAAGCAATATTAATATTAATCACATCATAATCTCATTGAATTCAAAACCACTAATCTTTACACCCTCAGTAAGATATCACTCAATGAACTTAAGTTTTTAGGGTGGAAAATGTCAAAACTCTTAATCAATGCATAGTAGAATTCTTACCATAGTCTTGTAATAAAATCACGTCTCCACCACTTATGTATAAACTAAAAACAAAAATCCAAAGGTCTTTATACAAGTTATAATGGGGCTTAGGTAAGGTAAGATTAGGATAATAATAAGGGCTCATTTTGAAGGAAATTTACTAAAAAGAACATTAAATGAAACTTATTCACAATACACGTAGGTGCTTTCATTGCAAAACTAATGGTACTATATGCTTATTCTTTTCTTCTTCTTCTTCTTCTTCTTTCTTCTTTCTTTATTTTTTCTTTTCTATGCTTTTTTATGCAATAATTTAAGCATTCAATACCACAATTAAATAAATAATGGACTTTTTCAAGAAATTCAAGTATCAAACAAGCAAATAATATAAATAACCTTCAGAGTTCAAAACAATAAAAAGGTCTTAAAAAATAGGATAAAGGTTAATAACAATTAAAAAGGCTAAGGCTTAACTTGGTTATTCTTAAAGGTAAATTTAAAGGTGTTGTAGCACCCCACCTCTCAAGACCCTCTCAAGACACGTACCCGACATCTTGAGTGATATCTCAGTGCGAAACTCGCAAGGGTGGCATACGAGAATGGTCAAACTCTCAAAAACTCAGTACAATTTTTTTCAAATTTATCTTACACGTACGCGGAAATCAATATTCAAATTCAGGCCTATATTTTTATTTCATAAACATACAAAACAAAATTATTATTACACTTTGGTCAATCTCATTTACAAACCTTTCCACTTTGGAAAGTTATTACAAAACAAATTATTCAAATATAACTGTTACAATAATTGAGGAAGACTCAATTTGATGCAAAAATAGGAAAATAATAATGCAGATACAAACTGATCCCAGCCTCTACCTCTTACTTGAATGCAGTGGCTACACTCCTGTTTGCCCAACGGGGTAACTCTTCTGAGCCTGAAAAATATTGCAAATTTTGGGTGAGTTTTGCGAACTCAGTAAGTGACCAACATCGATGGCTCACTCAATCACATAACACATGCAGTTCACATATTCACATCATTTTATTAATAATCATATTAAGTCACATAAATTCACATTCACTTGAAACATATCTCACATTCAGAAATCAGTCAAATTATTCACATCCTACACATCAAATGCATATGTAATGCTTATGAGACTCAATTTCAATTTTTTACTTTGATGTGATCAAGTTCGTTTTTCACTGGCCCATATCCCTTAGTGGATACCAGGCTACCCATATCTCTCGTGGATACCGAGCTGTATACCGTGTACATTCACAATTAAGCCTGAGGCTCTTATCACATATTTAGCTTTAAGCTCTTTTTCACTGACGACTCTGGTCACAACTGCCTTTATGTTTTATGCATTCATGTATTAGAATACATCACAATCACATAAATTCAGTCTATCACATGCTTTCGGATTCACATTCACTTTTATATTTATCATTGGACCGTAGTCCAGCGTTCAACATAAATGTTGAGAAACACTTTTCAAGCATATGTATATTCACATTTCTCTTTGAAACTCGGTCCGACATTTAACAATCAAGTTAAGGAATCATATATTTTATCCAATTCACATTCAAGTATCACTTCAATATCACATTTAAGCATTAAAAGTCTCGGACCTTCAATGTCTGAAAATCAGTACAATTACAATCACATTCATTTATAATTCAATACAAAATTTAAACAGAATAAACAGTAAGCAAGACCATTTAGGTCGACTCACAGTATGCTCCAGATTATAATTTGCTTCCATGATCTGGAAACGTCTGAATGTGAACATTTATCCTGCACATCATGAATATGCAATGCACACATCACACACAGCTACAAGTTTGCACAATTATAAGAACTCATTTATGCATAAATATGTATATGGATTATGTACAATGTATGTTCAATGACATTCTCGAGTATTTTTCCATTATTCAAATCACATACTCAATCTAATATCAAAATCACTTAAGTATCATTTATACTTAGGGCTTATGTCTTAATAAAACCATTATAATCACAATTCCTTTCTCCGTTGGTCAAATTCAGATTTTGCCAAAATTATCATTTTGGGTCAACATTATATGTTCTTTTTGACATAAAAAATGAAGTAATTTGGCAACACTTTCTTCTACAAACTTGTTCTACATAGTCTTAAGTTTCTAATGAAACCAAAATCATTCAATTTGGTTCAGTATTTTGAAAGTTATTCTCCAAATATTTTCAGACTATTCTCATCCTGAAACAGTAAATCATACTCAAATTCCATCCAAAGCTTGAAAGTCTTAAAGACTGAATTAGAGTTAGATTTCTTCATAAAATCTATATCTCTATGTCTCTACCTTACTAAAAATAAAAAATCATCTCATTTGGAAATCTATATATCATGATATAACCGAAATAACCAAGCATGTTCAGTGAAATCATACCAGTTCATACTATTCTAACATATTCCCTCACTTTCGTTTAATCAATCTTTTTCAAATCAATTAATAATGCTACCAATTTTTATGTAGAGATATAATAATGTGTTAGAAACCTATTCGTTTAAGAATCAAGTCATTTGTAGGTTTAGAGAAGAAGTTATGGTTAAAAGAAGCAAGACTATTTAGTTTACAAGATGCTCTTGGGTGCATAAACTATTAGAGAGCACAGTGTCATGATGTGACAATTAAAACCAATAAACACTCATAGGCGTGAGGAAGAGAATTCATGGGAGTGAGTGACTCATGGGTCTGAGGAAGAAAAGTCATGGGTGTGAGTGACTCAAATATGTGCACATTCAACCAGACCCATCCCACATTTTTCACTAGATCTCTCCCAAATGAATTCAGATGGCTAAGATATTTTGTGAAGATATAGATTGGTGTGTTACAAGTCCAATGATTTAAGTATCATATCATTTAGAGGTCGGGAGAGCAAGATATGGCCAAAATACTGGAGGATGTTTAATTTTCTCTAGCCACAGAAGTCGCGATTGTGCATGAGCATGATCACGAGTTTTGACCCAATGTCGCGATCGTGCTCAAAGTCGTGATTGTACTCTAGCACAATTGCGATTCTCCTTCTTACTAACTCTACTATTTTCTTTTCTTCTCCTCTTCATTTCTTTCACTTAAACCATTTCTAACTTATTTCAACCTCCATTTTCGACTTCCATTATGCTCTAAACATTTACAAAAAGTTCTAGAATCAATTATGTTTCATAGTCATCAATCAAAAACAGAAAATCATACCCATGCACATATTTCACGTTTTCTGCATTCCTTCACTATTATGTTTTTACATTTTCGTTTTCTATTCATTCTTCAATTTCTTCTCTAATATCTATCTTTCTCATATCCAAACACCATCTAACATCTTTTCCATAACTCTAAAATCATTTGTGTTCATTTCTAAAAAAACCCAAAATTTCACGTAAAAACTATGAAAACAGATGATACACATATCAACTTTTCATAATTTTCATTACTCTCCCTATACATGCTTTCAATGATTTTTCTAACTAAAAAATCTTCAATAACATCTTATAATATATTGATCATCAAATATGCAAAACAACACATATGGCATACCCAAAATTTCCTCACTCACTTTTCAGCAAATATTTATATCACTATTTCCTAACCATTTCACAGTGAGCTGATGTGATGCATGCTTCATCTTATACAAAAATAAAGAACCATAACAAGCTTACTTATTTAAAGCTCTAACATCTTTAAAATCTCCAGAAACCCTAACTCTCTTACACCCACGTACAACATTGCAGAGGTTAACAAGTTTCAATTTTTCTTGAGGCAAAGGAAAGAAAACCAAAGTTGGGAGTAGGAAAAAGTAGAAGAAAACAATATTTAACTCTGATGGAGATTTGATGAAAAAATCTGTGTAAATGAAGAAAGGTGAAGAAGAAAGCTACGAAGAAGATAAAGATAAGAGTACTGAACTTGATTTTTCAAAGTTAAGAAAAACGTGACTTTAGACTTGGACACTTGTCCAATTTCTATAGTCCTTAGCTAGTTTCCCAACT
>JAOQMP010073682.1:0-20283 GCA_027563575.1 Erythroxylum pedicellare | reverse complement strand
ATCAAGGTTGATATCTAGCAACATGTTATGACCATCCAAATATTAAGAATGTCAAAGTAGTTTGACTTAACTAAATATTTATGGTTGTATTATATAACTTAATCCTTTCTTTGTACTATATTTCAATTAGATTTAATGGAATTAGTGTTTGCTCTTTTAAATTTAATCATATTCATTCTTGCTACTTAGTAATCAATTTATAATTAATATTTTAAAATATCTTTTCAAATCTCAATTCAATATGACTTTCTTAAATCACTACTAATTAAGAATAGTAGAACATTCTCTCTAATTACTTTAAAGTGATGAATCCTTTATTTACTTACACAACTATTTTCGTATGGTTTATACTATATCCAAGTACTATTAATTGAGTTACCTTAAATAAAATAGCTCATAAGTAGCATTAAAACATAGCAATTCTCATATGAGACACTTTGATAATCTCAAGTCTGAAGATTAATTATATACGACTATTATATAGCTTATTAGGAACTTATTATATAATAAACGTCCACACATTTTTTAATTACCTCTATATTTTTATTTATAAGATCAACTACTTTCTTCATAAGAAAGAAACATAATGAATACTAGTTTTATTGTTCCATGAACATCCCACCTTAATAGAACTGCAAATAGGAAGAATTTTGGAATAATACATAAATGTAAATTGAATATCAGAATTATGATCTCATCATAATTTCAATTACACAGTAGTTATTCTAGGGATTTTACTTCTAGTATTAAAATATTAAATATAATTAAAAAATACATAAAGATAAATAGTATCTTTAGTTAATTATGTCATAAAATCTACAATCAACTGCTTGGCTATGGGGCATATACTAATAATTTCTTACTTACGTTAAGTCAATCGCTTAAGTATCTTTTACCATATCTCAATAAGATGTTCATACTACTATTGGGATAATGGTCTTATGAAAGAATTCTATAAGTTTTTCTATAGTGATCACTTGCTTAAATCTTATATCTCTTACCTTAATTATCAGTATAATTAAGTCTAAAAGTGCATTTTAAACCTTAATGTTTACAATAGAATATAAAACAAACCCTAATGTTTGAAAGAATTCCAATTGAGCCTCAATGTTTTCAAAACATTAAAAATAGATCCTAAGTGGATGGAAAATTTAACGGGTTAACTCCCTATTAGTTAAATGTCACATAAATGCTAATGTGGTATTGTTTTTATTTTCAAATAAAAGTGACCCCCACTGTCATATAGCAAGTGGGACCCATTGTCTCATCATCATCATCATTACACCCAATCCAAAGTCCAGTAACAAAGTAAGATTTAGGGAGGTCTCATCATACCCAATCTGAAGTCCTGCAATAAAGCGAGATTTGGGGAGGTCTGATATTATGCAGCCTTACCCCTATATAGTAAAGAGGCTATTTCTGGTAGACCCACATGTAGATATGACAATAAAAGAACGATGCAGGATAAAGAGTAAAAAATGAAAACTATATAAAAATTTAAAAATTACCCTACAGATATGACAATAAAAGAATGATGCAGGTTAAAGAGTAAAAATAAAAAATAAATAAAAATTTAAAAATAATTTTTGAATAAAATAAAAAAGAATTAAAACTTTTCAAAAAATAATAGCTTAAAAAAACATTACATATCTTCATTAGGAGATGCAAATCTAGAAAGCAAAGTTTTAAGAAATTTATAGGATAAATATACCTTATATCTTGCAAAGTTCTGCTTATACTTGATGCGGTGCAAAGTTCTGCTTACCATTGATCAGAGTTGTGTGGGTCAATCTTGTGCAGGGCCACCCTTGGACTCAAAAATTTGGATAGCTAGCGGCTAAAGAAGCACCACATAGCTTGGCTAACCTTCCTCTCTTCCTCTAAGCAATACCAAAATCTTTTCAACTTCTTTAACTTCAACAACGATTTTGGTGTTGAGTATCAACCAAAATACATTTATGGGAATTAAACTCCAAGAAGAATAGCAGAAGATTTATATATAAACTGTTAGAGGACCAACTGATAGCATGAGAGGACTGCTTCCATCATCATATTTCCCAACCAAATATTTTATTATATCATCTGATTCATACATTACAGCTCCAGTATTTGAATCCACCAGTGTTTGGATCCACCATGTAAAGACAAGCACTTTATACTCTTAAGTTAGAAAACAATGAGCAATATGCAACACAAGGAAACACTTTTAGAATCAAACCAGTAAGACATAGTAGATCTCAACCTTAATGGTAACACTATAAAACCAGATATGCCATTGAAAACAAAATAGCAACATAAGAAAAAGCTTAAACAAACCAAATCTAAGAGATAATAGTGAAAAGCTGAAACCCGCTGGTTAAATAGTGACAAAACCTAGTATCCCTAACCTCAAGCTCCAACACATCAATCTCCAAACAACTAAAATAGATCTAAATCAAAACCAACGTCAACAAAAGTAAAGCAAGCTTCTTAGAATGTGGACGCAATAAAGGAAAAGATGGGTTATCAAAAAGGAACCTCCTTTATGTGAAAACACAATCAAAAGGGTTTTTGAAACGAACCTCCCTCCTT
The DNA here is from genome assembly GCA_027563575.1 of Erythroxylum pedicellare. Taxonomy (NCBI): domain Eukaryota; kingdom Viridiplantae; phylum Streptophyta; class Magnoliopsida; order Malpighiales; family Erythroxylaceae; genus Erythroxylum; species Erythroxylum pedicellare. Next base: position 17,712 of record JAOQMP010073682.1, on the reverse strand, counting down.
CCTTCACCCAGAAAATAGAATATCTATGATCCAAAAATAAAAATAGAGACAATGACACTTACTGTAGCCAAAAAAGCCCCAAGTCTTGAGGTATTCCTAACAAATGTTCGCAGGAGATTTAGAAGGAGAGGAGAAAATATACTCCTCTCCTTACTTTGAACAAAGAACTTTCCACCGAGGTAAATCTTCTCCATGTCAACGGAAACAGAACCGTTCGACTCTACCATGCACGCAACTCCCTCGCTGTCTCTATCACCCCCTCGCTGTCTCACATTATCAGTTGGGACCCACTGTTTAAAATGAATAAACATTGGTGTTGTCCCTCAAATTGTTTTATTGATTTTATTAAGCATGATTTGAATAAATTTTGGAGGTTTTGATAGATTAAATATTTTGGAGTAATTAACATGTTAATGTTAGTAGGATTTTATTGCTTAGGTTGGTTAAATTAAAGTGTTAAGAGTGTATAACCTAAAGGGCAAAATTGGCAAGTCACTTAAGGATGAGGATTATAAGACATAAATGGAAGGGAAAAAGGGTCATCTTACAATCATTAAGGGTATAAAAAGAAGAAGAAGTTTTTGTCTTGTTTTAAATTTAAGAAGAAATCATGGAACAGAGGAAAAGAAGAGAAAAGCTAGGGTTTAAAGAGTGTGAAGAATTTGCAGCTAAAACAAGTAAGTATAAGCATTAACCTTTCTTGATTGTTAAATGAAGCATATTTAGTGATAGTTGGAAGTGGAAAACAAGGTTGAATGTGGGTTGGTTGTTGTTGACGAATGGTATAAGTTAATGATTTACATTTTTGGGTTAACGATCAAATATAAATCATGAATGGTTTTATGAATGATATTGGTTGAAATTGAAGTTGAAAATGAAGTAGAAGTGACAGTTTAGGTTTAATATAGGTTATATGTAAAAGGTGGGAAGTTAAAAAACTGAAAAAAAAAAACAGACAAACATTTCTTCGGGGTAGGTTTCTAGATAAGTTCGCCGCGGCGAACTCAATTTTCCTACACGAACATGTTTTGGTATTTTGGGCATAACTTTTTCTGTAGATGTCCAAATGGATTGATTTTTTATTTAGTGTAAACTAGAGATATAAGGATACAAATTATATGAGGAATCGAGCCTAAATTTGGTTTATAAGAATTTCAATTTTGGGATGGAAGTCGAGAATAGATTTTTTTGTTTCAGCATAAGAAATAATCCAAATTGTTGAGGTATGACTTTCCGATTTCTAAACCAAATTGAATGGAATTTTGGTTATTGTTTAAGGAAATCAAGTGAGGCAAGCGAGGCAAGAGGAGCAAGATCAAAGACATCCCTAAGCAAGTTTATAAGCAAGGAATTCAAGGTGGGTACATGTTTATAATAGAGTAAATAAGTCACTCACGGTTTTCTTTAAATCAAGGAAGCTTAATGGTTTCAATTGCATTATAGATGTTGCATTTATTTGCTTCTTGATTGGATTGTGAAATTGTTATATGTTTGCTACATGAATAGTGTTGATGATTTATGGAAAGACTTCGAAAATGCTTATTTTGAAAAGAAACATGTTTATGAAATCAACTTTTCGAAAATGGTTTTCAAAATATCTCATGTATATGAAAAATAAGTTACCAAAACGTGCCATATAGGCAAATTGTTTTCAAATCATGAATTGCATGTTATGTGGGTTTGGTGTAATCCATTCAAGAATGTAATGTGCACATTGACCAAGAAAAGGCTTCTCCCGCCTGCCCGCTAGTGGCACAGAGCTCCTTTATGGACTCCCTCATGTTTACGTCTACGTAAGACCACTACGTGTGATTGCGATAGTACGTCAAGTTTTACAACTACACAGGACCATTATATGGAAATGTGTAGTTCGTTATGTTCATAGATCTACCCAAACTATTCTGATGTGCTTATGTGCTTATGAGGTGTTAACAAGTTTGATGCATACATGATTTACAATTGCTCATGAATTGTTTGAGAAATTGAGAATTTTGAGAAATAAGTATTTGGTGATTTTCTTGCAAAATTACTATGGTTTCGAAAAATGTATAATGGTAATGAGTTTTTAAAATGGTTTTGCTTATTTTTCAATTATAAATCTATTACCTACGAGCTTTAAGCTCACCCCAATTCTCCTCCCCCTATTCAGGTGATGAGCAAGAGATCAAGTAGGTCAAGAGTTACGACATCACTCCAAATTGGCATACCTTTGTATTTTTAAGTTTGATATTTGGGAATTCAAGGCTTTAGCCACATTTCAAGTTTTGCAAGTTCAAATGTATTTTGTATTCTTGGCTCTCGAACTCAACTGATGTATTATAGCTTGAAATGCCATTAAAGCTTTGTAAAACTTTGTCTTTTGTTATCAATGAAATATATTTGGGATGTCTATGATTTTTCTTGTTTTTGCAAAGTGTCCGATTATGGAAATGAGATTAAGATTTTAAGAACTTATTTCTAGTTAAATTCTTATCCATTTTGTTTTTGGGTTGAATTGATGAAGGTGGTTGAAATGATTTATGTTTGCATTTATTAGGGTAGGTAATTTTGGGCTATGGGTTTTGCTAAAGGGGTTTTCATCGCGACGAAGCCAAGAGTTCGCCACGGCTTAATTCTCCTGAAGGAAATTCTACTTTTATCGTGGTGACTTCGCCACGACAAAGTTATATTTGTCACCATGGCGAAATTAACCCTAAGTGTCAGCGAAGTTTTCTCACGTATGTTTGCCGCGGTAAAGCCCGCCTTTGCTTCCAAAAAAATTTTCTTTTAAATTTCCAAATTCTAAGCCTTCTTCCTTGCTCAAGCTTCATGATCCCATGTCTGATGTTGGGCTCCAGAAACGGGGTCTAACATGTTGAGCCTTTGTTTCCAAAGGATTTTTCTTTTAAATTTCCAAATTCTAAGCCTTCCTCCTCGCTCAAGCTTCATGATCATATATCCAATGTTGGGCTTTGGAAATGGGGTCTAACAACTGGCCCCTACTGCTACGTGACTGGAGGACCTACTTTCTAATTAATTTAAAAGAATTAATTATGTGGCAATTAGGCTTATTTTCTATTTAAAAATAATGTTATGTTAGCATTGATATGATATTTAACAGATAAGGAGTTAACCTCGTCAAATTTTTTGTCCATTTAAGATATATTTTAAACGTTTTGAAAATGTTAAGATATATTTTAAACGTTTTGAAAATGTTAGGTTCAATTTGAATACTTCAAAATGTTAGGGTGCAAGTTATATTCTATTCTAAAAATTAAGGTCCAAAATTCAATTTTAGCTTTATAATTAAAAGAAACAACTTAAATATATACTTCGATCTTTAATGAGACCTATACTCCTTTCACATGTACAATGACTCTATACAGTACATTAATGTTTTAACAAAACAAGGAACTATATCAAATTCATTGAGGAACTTATTGATCCAAATAATCATTTCCACTAAATGAAAGGGTTATTATGACTTGATTAGCAATGATGCTACATTAGAACCTTTTCGATCCTAAAATAATGTTCTGTTTAATTAAAAATACCTTAAATAAGGATTACTTCTAAAATTAATATCTAATGTTTTCTTTCTAATTAAAAATATACAACAACTAAGATTTACTTCTAAAATTAATAGCTATATAACATTAAACTGAAATATCAACTCATAAATACAATAATGGGTTTCTTTAATAGGTAAACAAATTCCACATCTTTCTCTATAGATCTAATTATCATAATTAAGTTATTACATTTTCATATCTAATTAGAGTTGGTCTTGGACTATCATATTTTTAATAATTTAAAATATAACTTTTATTCTATATGATCAGTTTTTCTCTACATAGTACCCTTGAATAGTGTAAATATACTCCCACTAGACTTATGAAAAATGTACAATCATCTTTAAAATAAACACTTTGAATTCAATATGAAAGTGAATATTTCAACATCTTATAATCTTTCATTAATAAGTAAAATGTATCAATAAAGGTACTATTTTCAATTAGATGTATTGTCATGAGATTTGAACATCTTTAAGTTTTTTCTCACTCCTACTACTTATCTTAAGAACCATTCTTCTAAAAGTGTTCATTAAAAAATATTTTCTTCAATAGGTTAGTAAGATTATATCTAATCTTTTGGATATCTCATAACCTTTGATTATCCAATTTATTTTTAAATTTATTCAATAATATATGCTTCAACTAAGCATCATATCCCAAAATGATTAATTTTGACTATTTTAAAGTCTTACCATTTCATATTTAATATGAAATCTTCTTGATTAATTTAATTGAAACTATTAAGATAAATCATTGTACTAAGCTTATTTATAGAAGAAATAAATATTGCATAATCTAATATCTCATACTATGTTTTCATCTTATACAAATACATACTATTTTGTATTTTAATTGCAAAGCTATTCACTAAAAAATCTCAGTCCTTATTGGTAACCAAAAAAATTTATATCTCATTACATCAATCTTATCAAAGTACTTCAGCATTCTCAATACTTAATTTCTACTTAGATTTAAACTCTTCAGACTTTTCAAAATTTTTAAATCAATATTTCATTTATAAATGACCCTATCATATAAAGTCATCAATAAATATAATGAAATACAAGTATTCATCCTTTTATAAATTGTTATTATATCTAATATATATATATAACAATTTAATACCATCATCATCATTTCACTAAAGGTTGATTTGATTATCCTTTAACCTAACAAGTTTCACAAGTTCTATATGATTTCTAATTGAAAGTCTACATATATCTTTCTTTCTATGTAACTTTATGATTCTCATTATGTTAAATTAACCAACATGAAGTAAAAGGATAGTCTCTACTATCTAACTTTGTATATATTGGCTCTTATATTAAGTGCAAGTCCCCCTTGATCCAACATATATAAACTATTTATGTAAAATCAGATAAATGACATTTACTCATCAATCTATTTATTATCTACCTTGAATATTGTAATAATGTTGAATCTAAATTTAGTATCACATACTTAAAAGCATGAATTAGAGTGATATATATTATCTCTATCATATTATATAGTAACAAGATAAATCATATAATGATCTTATTATAATGTCAAATATTATCATATCTATAGCAATGCCTTTAAATGTTGTCTATGATTATACTTTTAATGGGCTAAATTGAGTGGAACAATTCCATCCAAGTATTATACCTTTTAGAACTACTTTATGCAGCCTTTTGCATCTTGCTATCATGGTATTAACATACCTCTTAGATGTTGTCATTAAAGTTCTTGAGACATGAATTAACTCAAAATATCATTACAATTTTTTTATCTGTATGATATTAATACATCTCTAAAGCTTTGTTATTAAATCCTCAATAGGGATTATAGAAAAATCACATAATAAGCATATAGTTCTTGTTTCTAACTTTGAAAACCAAATAAGATCAGATCTTTAATCATTTATTTAGTTATTACCATCTATCTAATGGGGTAAGATCTCATGTAAATTTAGTTGATCTTGAGTTTACTAAACAATCAAACTAAACTTAAAATAGGTTGATAACAATTTTATTAATCACATTTCGTATAACTCTTATATTTGTTATGTGATAACTCTTTACCAAATATATCCTATTTATTATTCATAACCTTGCCTCTAGATTCCTATAATCATGAGTTTGCTCATCCAAATGACAAAATTAATTTAAGAAAAAATATCATGGTTAAAGAAACCTTGAGTTTGCTCAATAAGCTTCACAATAAACAAAACTCTAGTTTTATTCTTAAAAAATGGAAGGCAATTATCACGTTAATGGGCTATAACTCGTTTGACTGAGTCTTTAGTTGGGCCTCAAACTCGAGCTGCCTAAGCCTAACTCGACCTAAAACTCGACAACTATAAGAAAAATGACATCCTTTTATGAAAAACGACATCGTTTTCATTTTTTAATTTAACATTTAAAAAAAATTAGGTTGAGTTGAGCTTCGAGCTGCCCAGCTTGACTCGACCTATTGTCATTCCTATATATTGTAACGTGTATAGAGATCTAGTTAATTTTTCAAATCAAATACTTGGTGATTAAGGTGTATTTATTTGTTAATTATCATTCATTCATTTAATAAAATTATTGCATATATAATTAAGTGCAATTTATATAATAATTTTTTTATATATAGATAAAGCGGTAAAAACTATTGGTGATCTCGACAATAATAATTAGCTAATTTTTCTATTGTTAGTTTGATTTCTTCAATCTTCATTTTTTGATATACATTTTTTACAATCAATTGATTTTTTATTTTTATTTTGCAAATGAAGATGTACGTAGTTTAACTTTCATATAATTGTGTGGTTGTAAATATATCAATAAAGAAATCCATGTCACCTCTCTCCTCTAACATGATCTAAAGTTCTACTTCAACATATCTAAGTCCAATAATTATCCATCTTATTAATGTCAGCCAAAGAAACTAAAGCCTTCTAGAAAAATATAAACTTCATACCAATGATTCAGGTGTGGAAGATGAGAGAAAAGATACTATATAGATGTATATCAAATCAATTAAAGTGATATTAGTGAAAATTTTTATTACCAAATATTCAAATTAATGTGATATAAAAACGTTATATCTTGCAACCATTTTAGTTACTAGCGAAAATTAAAAACATATTTAATGCTATACATGTGATTTTATTTAATTGGTTGATATATCTTTTATTGTTTATAGTAAACCTTACGTGGAAAAATTACGAAGAAACCTTTTAATGTATAGTATAGATATAGATGCCTTGAATTCGTTTGCTGCTTGGGTTATATGAGTTGAAAGGAAAGAAGTATAAAGAGAGAGCCAAAAATATGATCCCTTTACTTAAAAAAAAAGAAGCAAAAAACACAACAGTATGATCCCTTAAAAAAAACAAGACAACAGTATGAACCCTTTACTGTTCTTTTGCCTTCGTTAAACTCTAGTTTTTCTTCACCATTCTTCTCATCTTTCCATGTTCTTGTCCATGATTGGCAGTGCGTGGCAAATTCCAATTGGTCGATGCCTTAAATCCTCGAATCTCAACCATGAAAACTGTTCACGATAGTCCAACCAAAGCCTCACAAATGTCAAGAGAACTGGTTTATTTGATTAAGATTTCTCACCAAATATTAGTTAATGGTCAGAGATTACCAAACTTCCTTACCATTCATTTTGGGACACAATCGCCCATTAGTGAGCTATTCTTGTTATTAGAAATAAGATTTCTTTTTTGGTAATTCATTGAACTCTTTTTAAGTACTAGACATTAAGTAGCCCTCTTACAACTATGATTTTGCAGTTATGCCAATTATTAGCAACCTGTTTATGTAAGCATATCATATCAAACTCAAATAATTTATGCTCATGGAAGAACACTGGAGATGAAAATTTATCAAAATTATTTGTCATTAGATACTAGTAACCATTAAGCTAACTCAATATTATTAAATTTCTATTAAAAAAAACAAAAGCAATAGCGTGCGATAACATGCGGTTTAAGCAATGAAATGGGCATGCAATTTAGATTCTTGTCGAGTAAATTTGAAAGCAACATAACCTTGTCCTGTCTGTTCCACACGGATCTTTACTTTTCTACATGTTCTTTAGTTCACAGCCAACATCTGTAATTCTTCCTTTTAGGTCCAACCTTACCCGAGCTTTTGCCACCTTTAACACCAAGTGATGCCCTTAATTGCTTCAAAACTTTTGAATAATTCCCTTTAATTACTTGACATGCTTTAGTATATAAAGAAAGATCACATGTGAGTGCGTAGTCTCACACGCCTTACACGAACGTATAATGTATGTATCCTCCCACAATAATATTCCATCTTCACTAACCAGTTTATTCTAGTAAACATCTTCCAAAGTTCCCATCTCTAAACTTCGGATCTTTAGTCCTTACTCTTAAATACGGAACGTAGTAAGTTGCTCATTTCACCAAAACTTCAAGCCTCTCTAGTTAACCATGGCTAGATCCTACAAAGATTCGATCTTCGACTACTTGTACTACTTCTCCATGCCTATTCACCTCTGGTTCTTCATAGTAATACTGCTTCTCGTGCTTGGCTTTTCATGGTACATCAATTACGAATCCATGTTCGAGGACTTGGTGAACCAAGTGAAACTGCTCCTTATGCTCTGTCCTCTACTTCTACTGCTAGCCGTACACTTCCTCTCAAGTGGTTTAGCGTTCTTTGTCCCTTTCCGAGAGAGAGATTCGCTACTCAGAGCAGGAGGATCTCCATGGGGTGTCGCGTTCTTGCTTGTTTTTCTCTTCTTCATGATCTCTTACCAGTCCTCTTTGCACGAATGATTTTTTCCCCTAATTGCTAAATGATTTGGTGACTACAAGTATGTTTATTTATTAACAATCGATGCTTTACTTTTTGGTGTTTTATTTATTATCATATAATACTTTATGGCCAGTCCGCTAACAGGCAGTCGTTTATGTGATTCAAAATGTCTAGATGGGTCTAGATATTCTGCATTGTTGATGGGCCAGGCGAGTATTAGTGGTCTTCCTGACGACGATGGTTCTTTCTGTTGTAGAAAGCCCCCAAAATTAGCGTCAAACTGTTGAGTTACACACGTAGCAAAGAGATAAAGAAAATTTTAAGCTAGTTACCAAGAAAATAATATAATTTTTAAAAATTAGGCTTAAATACAATGTACGCATTTGTGATTTAGACTTTTATTTATATATTCTTAATTTTTAAAAATTATCAATGATTTTGAAAAATGATCTATAGTCTATTATTGGTGACTATCCGTGTGTGTGAGATAGGATAAAAATATAATAAATAGTATTCTAATTAGTAAGAGTAAATATGCAAATTACGTTAAAAATAAAGTTGCTTCTTCCGTCTTCTTAGTCTTAATATTCACAGAGATGATGTAATTGTTCAAACTAGAAGGCGAAAATGACCACCTTCTTTCTTCAGTATAGTTGCTCCTTCCATTATTTTGTTAACATTATTTTTTTCTCCATCCTTTCATCTCCACTAAAGATATTTGTAACATATTATTACTTATGTTAAGGATAAAATAACGTTTATAAGAGGTTAATGAGAAATTAGAAAGGGTATTTCATGCTTATGCATAATGTGGCATACACATATATGAAAATATTGATTTTTGCACATTAAAATAATTATACATGTATTCATTGATATTTTTTGGGTATAATTGATATATAAATGTGATTATATTCAGAATTGTGGTTTAAATGTGTTAAAAACTGATTTGGTATTAATACTTATTGTTTCGAAATTTTTGGTGACTTTTAAGAAATTTCTAAAAATTTGGGATACATTTGGACTAGAAAAAATGCTAAGTAGTAGGATAAATTTATGCATGAAAAATTTGAATGATTTAGCCTATAATTGAGTGACATTTGACATCGTTAAATTGGTGACAAATGGACTAGTAATTAAGTGATAAGTGGATCAATCATTGTGTGACAAATGGACTGGTAAGTTGATGACAAATGACATTGTTAACAATTTGACAAGTGGCCTAATGGAAGTGTTGGAATTGGAAGCATAAATGGATGGCAATTGGGAGTCATGCATTGGAGACATGTTTCAATGCATAAATGAGACACCTAGTAGCTTAGGTGTTAAGTTCTTGTGAAAAAAATTTTCAGCAGCCCTCACTTTGTTTTCAATCTCTCCACCGAAATCATCCTTGCCCATGTTCTGAATTTCTACATCAATCTTACATGGTATCACACGAAGTCTTTTGAAAAACTATTCATTAAGGGAGATACTTCATGTTATCCTTTATGTTGTTGTCTATATGGTATGAAGATCATCTTAGTTCCATCTTGATCTTGAAGTTGGGTTTGGTTGCGTGAAAGGGCTGATATAGTTGGATCTTTGGAGTATTGATTGAGAGTGACTTTTGAGCTGGGATTAGAACTAAATAAGTAAGTAAAGATTAGTGTTTATGGCATGTTAAATGGTATGCGAATGATGTTTGAATTGGATTGAAATGCATGTGATATTGGTGAAGAAGAATTGCTGGAATATGTTAGCTATAGTGTTTTCTCTGAACATCCTTTGTTCTTTTTGTTATAACTTCTTCTCCTGGTATTCAAATGATATGAGTGTTAAACCCATAGACTCATAACACATTTTTATTCATCTCCACCAAAAATTATGAATATCTAAATCCATTTTGAAAATATTGATGATGATGAATTAGAATGAAAATATTGAGATGTGTTGAAATATGATAACTGGAATATTTTACTAAATATTCTTTGATATTTTGATTATATCTTGATCTGTAGATTTCAAAATGAGATTATTCTTGATTTAAATTGAACTAAAGACATTTGGATACAATTATTAAGAGAAATTTAATTTGAATTCTATCTTTAAGGGTCTTAAAATTTAGCTTGAAATTGAGTCTTGGCTTAGGCTATAACACTACCCATGATAGAAATTATGTCATGTTCTTATCAAATAAATTGTATTAATGTAGGCTGAATCAAACAAAGGTGTCTTCACAAAAGTTGTAACTTATACTCTTAGCTTTCAATTGGCATACAGTTTGTAATTCTTGGATATTGGAATTGATAGATATGAGTTGTACAACTTGAATGCATGATCATGCCCTAGCCAAATTTCAAATGTACTCAGTCTGAAGTATTTGACTATAACTTTCAGAATATTGGATCAAATTGAATGATATTGGTGTTATTAGAAACTTAAGAGATAGGAGAACATTGTTTTAGAAGAAAGTGTTCTAAAATTACTCCATTTTCTTGGTCAGAAAGAACATGAAAAGTTGACCCGAAAGTATGTTTAAGGAAAAATCTGAATTGACCAAATGAGTTATAAATTTTGATTTTTAATGGTTTTAGTAAGGTGTAAACCTAAGAACAAATTATACTTAGGTGAGTTTTGATATATGATTGATAATGTAATTGAATAATGAAAAAATACCCAGGAATGTCATTGAACATGCATTATACGTATTTCATATACATAAATGTGCATAAATGAATATCTGTACAATTGTGCAAAATTGTGATATGTGTATATTGCATGATATAGAGGAACATTTTGAACGTCAATATCCAAACATTGCCGAGACTTCGAGGCAATAGCTTCAGGAGCAAACTGTGAGTAATCTAGACGGTCTCACTTAATTATTTTTTTGCTTAAATTCTACTTTGATTATCTTATGAATGTGATTTGATTGTTTGATTACGGACATTGAACGTCTGAGGTTTTGATGCATGAATGTGATAATTGAAGTGCTCCTTGTATGTAAATGTGAAGAAATAGGTGTTACTCAACAATTTTTGTTAAATGCTGGACTAAGTCCGATGATAAACATGTTCTGAATGTGAATGTGAAATCATGCTATTTATTGGGAATATAAGAATGTGAACCATTCCATTACATGAATGCATGAAAGATAAAGACAGTTGTAGCCGAAATTGCCAGTATAAAGAGCTTAAAGCTCAGACTATGATAAGAGCCTCTGGCTTAGTTGTGAATGTACTCGGTATTTACTAAGAGATATGAGACATTATTTGATACAACTTGGTATCCACTAAGGGATATGGGCTAGTAAAAAGGCACTCGGTCACAACGACAATAATAATTGAAAATAAGTCTCACATATATTGCATATACATTTTAATATGTATGTTTGACTGATTAAAATATATTGTTAGTTTGTACTTGAAAGAGAGTGTGATATGTGGTGTTCCAAGCAAAATGTAAAGATGTGAATTATATGTTATGTGTGTTGATGTGTTGCATGAATTGAGTGAATCATCGATGATGGTTACCTTATTGAGTTCGCAAAATTCACCAAAATTGTAATGTTGATTTTTTAGGACATAGAGAGGACTTTAACTACTGAGAGATTGTATAAGAACCACAATTCTTGTACTTTTGTGAAGAAGAAATAGCTCAAAGGTCGGTCAGCTGGAACTGAAGGCTTTAGTTAGACATTTGTATAACTCCTCTTTCATATAGCGTATTTTATATTAGGTTTGGATTATGTATATATATTAAGATGATCCGGTAATAGCTGCATTGTATATTTGGTTTTTATGAAATGAAATGAGGAATTTGATATTAAAATATTGTGTCTTTCTTTATGATGCCATAATGAAGATAGTGATATGAGTGCTTTAGCATGTCACTTTTGTAGTATACATATTCGAATATCACTCAGGATGTCGAGTACGTGTCTTGCGAGAGTGGGGACCTACAATATTCATATCATTTTATACTTGAAAGTAGAAATTATGACTATTTTTGCATCTTATAATTGGAATAACTTGTTTTATTTATCTCTTGGCCCTTCACTCAAAATTTAAGAAAATAAGTTGTGTATCCTTTCATCAAACATGTGAAGAATGGTGAAGATACATGATTTTGGTTTGATAATTAAACTTCTTTAAGCCCTTTTTGCTTAAGAGATGATTTTTCAACACATACTACTAGAATTTCAAATCATGATTGAGTCGGGAGTAATGTAGATTATAAATCTTATCACTTTTAATGTAGGGGGTTGAAAGGCTCCTAAGATATTTTCCTAACTACTTGGCTAATCCTTCATTACTAGATAAGCTTATATGGTCCGTCAACAACAACGTAGACTTCTCTAACTCTTTATTCCTTAAAGCTCTTAGGCTTTCCATTCCACTGATTCCTTTGTTCAATATTATTTTGAGAGGATATTTGAAGCCTAAAGCATCCTTCATTACTTGGCCAACAGCTAGAAGACGATTAAAAGCCAAAGACAAGATTGTTGGATCTAATGATATCATATGTGAGCTATGCAATCTAGAGGTTGAAAACATTGATCATCTTTACTTCAAATGTAGCTATACAACTTTAATTTTGGGTTAGAATCTAACATGCATGGAATCTTTTTTACTCTGAGATAGATTGAGATAACATATTCAGAAGATTGAGATAACATATTCGGATGGAAAGGAATCAAAGATTGTTCAACAAAATCAAGCTGACAAGTATGCTTTAGCACACAAGTTACATTGTTCGATTAGTGAAACTTTAGTAGCCCACCTAGCTGCTGAGAAATTTAGCATTTATGTTGGACCCGTTTTTGGAGCCCAATATTCGGAATCAAAAACGTGAGCAAACACATTTCTTCAACCTCAGGACAAATTTTGGGAAATCTCAAATTGGAATTACAATTTGACTTCTTCAGAACATTTTTTCTCCACTGTCTTAAGTTTCTAATGGCACCAAAATCATTCAATTTGGTTTAGCAATCTGAAAGTTTTACCCCAAATATTTTTGGGCTATTATTAAACAAGAACAGTATACTATACCCAACTTCCATCCAGAAAATGAAAGTCTTAAATACTGAATTTCAATTCATTTTCTACAGAGGATTAGCTCCATGTCTGTGTTTTATTTTGAAATAAGAATCATCTCATAAGGAGCTCTACAGATCAAGATATCATCAAAATACTAAAGTATGTTCAGTAAAATATCCAATTCATACTCTTCCAACCCATACCCTTACTTTGATTCAATCAATCTTTTTCCAATCAACACCAAAGGCTATCAATTTTTATGGAGAGATATAAAAATGTGTTAGAAATCTATTGGTCTAAGAATCACTTCATTTGGATGTCTGATACCAAAGTTATGGCTAAAAGAATCAAACAAGGTTTTGTCCTTAATCATATTGAACCTATTTCGGGACAATTAGCATAACTTTCTATAGAGATGTCGAATTAAGTTCTCCTAGAGCGTTTTCAAAGAGAACTTTGAAATCTACAATTTTTGTGAAGAACCTGAAGAGAGATTTTGTCATCTATAGGGTCAAAATTGAATCCGACGATGGCCAGACGAAAGGTTTCAGTCTAAGACTAAACCAAACAATAGGCTTCAGTCTAGGACCTATTTTGGTAAAATTAGCATAACTTTCACTAGAGATATTAGATTAAGGTCATTCTTAGAGGATTTCGAAGACGACTTCTAGATCTACAGCTTTCCTAGACACTGAAGAGAGATTTTTGTCATATAAAGGGTCAAAATTGAGTCAAACGAAAGACTTCAGTCTAAGACTAAACCAGACGATAGCCTTCAGTCTAAGACTGAACCAAATGACAGGGTTCTACAGGGTCTTCCCCACATCACCAAAAGTTCTAAAATCACTAAATACACTCTCTAGAGCATCTCCACTTATAAAGATCATAACTTTCAACTCCGATGTCCAAAAATTTTGTACTATATATCGTTGGAAAGCTAGAATGATAAGCTACAACTTTTTAGAAGACAACTTTGTCTAATTTAGCCTAGATCAATATAGTTTTTCCCCATAAGTCAGAAAACAAATTTACCCGTATGAAAGACTTGAAAATTTTCCCAATTTCAATTCCTCTAATGCAACATCATTCTCATCCGTTCAACTACCAGATTGACTTCATTAAACTCTCAAATATCATCTCATTTGACTCATCACATTTATCTACATCTCATCATTCATAATCCCTATCTTTCTTTTCCATAGCATCTCACTTATGTATATATGTGTATATGTCAACAATTCACGTTCAAAATCATCAACCCAAGTTGATAACTTCTTTAGATATACCTAATTCTAACTCAACATCATCCATACACAATTCATATTTCATTAGCAACAAAATAAGAATTTACAAAGCTTTAATGACATTCCAAGCCACATTACATCATCAGTATCAAAATCCAAGATACAAACGATACAAAACCCAATAATTCTCGAAATGCGTCTGAAGTATTACTTTTAGAAAATCTAGCTTAATTTACAAAAACATTGCAAAAGTAGTATGATGCCTCAACTCTTGGTTACTCGATCTTATTTTCTTCACCTGAAGATGGGACGGAAAAGAGGTGAGCTTGAAAGCTCGTGTGTAACAAGTTTATAACGGAGAATAAACAAAATTATTGAAATGTTTATTTGTCGTATAAAAGTCATAATGAATTTATAAAACACTTCGTTCACAAATTTTCAGTGAAATTTACAATTCTAGCTAAAAACTCATAGTTAAAATATCATCACATCAATGCAGAACACTCAAATTATGCAACATACTTGACAATTCAAAGATGCAATGCATAAACCAATGGTTCGAGGGTTCTATGGAAACAGAATGGAGAAACCGAAGTTTACCCAATAAACAGAATGGGTCCAATTCTAGAGCTTATATGCCACAAGCGGGCATCTGGGAGAAGGCTTATGTCAACATGCACGTGATGAACAGAATGATTCGACTCTTGCACAAACAAAAGCACAAATTCATGCTCAAATCATTTCATCATATGCTCATGCTTTTACGTTCTTTTCATTTATACAAAATGCCATGAGATTTTTCAAGGCATAACATAAAATGTTTCAAAGCATTTCCTGCTTCATTTCAAATTCATCAACAAAATTTATATACCAAACATATAAAGATTTCTTAAATCATTCAAATAGCAATCATGCAACATTTATAAAACAACTGAAAACTTTTAATTCCATTGTTTTTGAAAACATAGTTATGGCTGATTACTTAATTATAAACATATAACCCACCTAATTTCCTTGCTTATAAACTTGCTCAAAGATACCTCCCCTCTTACTCCTCTTGCCTTTCTTGATTTCCTTGATTCTTCATCAAATGAAGAGATCTTTGGCTCAAATGGAACCTCTTCTCTTCCTTTACCTTTTTTTCTTCTTGAACCACTTTAAAATCTCTCACTCAAAAGCTAAGAAATGATGAAACCCTAGCTCAACTCTCTTCTTTTCTCTCAAACCACCGAAACTCTCTTCTCCTCTCTTTTATTTTCGTTTCTTCTCTCTTCTTCAAATGCAAAACCACAATTTCTTCTTCCAATTCTACCCTTAATGATCCCAAAAAGTCCATTTTAACCTTCCTTATAAGCTTAGGTTCTTTTATCCTTAAGTGGTCTTCCAAAAATGCCCTTCATAAAATCTTACTACCTTAACCCTTTAATTCAATTAAACTATGCCATATAATCTTACTAACATTAACATAATAATAACTCCAAAAATTAAATCCATCAAAACCTCATAATTCATTCAAATCATGCTTCACTAGAGAAAAAAATCTGGGGGCCAACAACTTATCTCAGAAGATAATAGAATCTCTAATTTTTTAGTTTCTTCCCAAGGATTATTGAAAGGATATTGTTGTATATTTCCAATATTAACTTGCTACCAACTTGTAATGTCCCATTTTGATGCCTTTTATGGAATAAATTTTTATATTTAATTTAAAAAAATTTCTTAGGAAGAGTTAAAGAGAGTTTCGAACGAAGAATAAGAAAGAAGATGATGCATTCCAAACCTTGCATTTGTAAAAACCACACCATTGGATGTTCATTTCATTATACCAGTAATCAATACATGTAATGCATGTGTAATGTATAAAAATGCTATTAAAAAATAAGTATCATGTACACTTTACTATTGAAGTATCATTTTTTAGTACAAACTATACCCCACGTCAATGTAATCTATTTATCTAATATCAAGTTTATGTTAAAAATATGATCATTCATTACAAGTAAGCAAGATATACACTTTTGAATAGGAAAATATTGATTGAATAGAAGGAATAGCATTGCTTATTAGAAATTATATCAATGCGTAGTAAATTTAATACCACTAGTGTTGAGTAGTCAAAAATTATGGCTCATCCCACAATCCGACGTCAAAAATTTGTGGGAATGGTGTAGGTTCCTAAAGTCATAAAAGAAGCCTCCCCTCCTTAGTTAAAACATCTAAAATTTGTTTATCTTTCCTTAAGGAAAAATTCCCTCTTGTTTTTTGTAATATTTCACCTATATTGTTTTCTAAAAATAGTGGAATATTAATTTAGTAGTGTTCGAGGAAGTAGGCATAATTGGATGAACCTCGTTAAATTCTGGTGTTCTTTATTTATCTATTTAATAGATATTGTTAGATATAGCTGTAGTGAATTATTGTGCTATTAAATTATATGTCTAGAAGAATTATGTTTAGGAGGTTGGATTTTAAGTGAGACTGTTTGTGAACCCTCTAGTGTTTCCTAGAAATTTATCTTGTGTGATTTTTCAGTATAATTGTTCACACTATATTCACCTGGGTAGTTTTGCTCAAGTTGAGTTTGTTATTATTGGTGGAAATTAACTTGAGTTTCATAGTAATTGGTATTAGAGCTAAGGTCTTTTCTTAGTATGCTTTATGGTTGTAGAGTGGTTAGATCTTCCACATCAGAAAATATTTTTTCCTTAGGCTATTGACATTCCATATTGACGTGGATAAAAATTATGGCAGAAATGGCAAAAATTAAAGATACGACCACACTAACAACTTTTACCTCGTCTATTCTAGCAAGGAGTCCTGTGACAAATGTAAGATTTACGGTAGAGATTTTTAATGGAACAGATCATTTCGTCATGTGGCAAAGTGAGGTTCAAGAACTCTTTTTCAACAAGGTCTTGACATTGCTATTGAAGAAAAGAAACCAGATGATGTTGAGGAGAAAGATTGGTAGACTATAAATCATTTGGCATATGGTACAATTTGATCATGTCTTTCTAGAAAGCATAAGAAAGAAACTTCTACATCTAAATTATGAAATACGTTAGAGGAAAATTTTCTATAAAAAAACAATCAAAATAATCTCTATATAAAGAAGAGACTATTTCAT
>JAOQMP010073609.1:0-20316 GCA_027563575.1 Erythroxylum pedicellare | reverse complement strand
ATATAAATATTATTTAAAATATATTAAACAATATGCAAAGCACAATATATTAATTATTATATAATTTTAAACCATATGAAATATAAATGAAAATATATGTAATCGAATCTTTTATATGAATTATAATATAAGTAAAATTAATATCAAAAATAAATATTAAAAATATAAAAAATTGAAATAATATTATATAAATCTCAAAATAAACGTAAAGATGTGCATGTGGGTATTGTGAGAATTATGTGTAAAAACATGAGTAAAAAGGACTAAAAAATAAGCTCATTAATTGATTTGAAAAATCTACCTAAAAAGGTACTTTTTTGATAAGCTCCAAATTTTAGTTTCTTAAAAAGCTGTATTTTAGCTTCCAAAAAAGTCATTTCCATGAAAAAAGTACTTTTAGATTTTACAGCTAAACACTTATTTTTCTTAAAAACAGCTTTTGTGGTGAAAAAAAGTGTTATTTTACCTTTCTAAAGCTGAAACAAGGTGGCAATAAAAAATTACTAGAGTGCTTATAAGTCTGTAATTTTCTTCATATGCCAATATTAATATATCTGTACCTATATGTCACGATTCAGATTTTGCAAGCATATATTTATATTGCAGACGACATCGTTTCACGTTCACACACGTTCTATACATGAGGCGCAATCCTTAATTAAGACTGAACTGCTCTTCCCTTCCCTCTGCGGCCCAGTCAGAGCCAGCTTCCTTTTTTTTTTTTTTGGTTTTTTCCACATAGATAATTATAGTTAGTGTATTAGAATGGAATGTCTAACGGAGAGATACGGACGGATACGCCCAAAGTCGGCAGAGGCGGTATGAATATGATTCAATTCCATCTGTTTAAATAATTTGATAAAGCAACGAAATCAAGCAGCTTCGGCTTTGAACAGGCCCCACCAGGCCGTGGCGGTGGCTAGCTGTGGCACCAGTCAATGAGACGGGGGCAGATCCTCTGTCCCCAAATTTGTGTACCAACCCTGTCCCATTAAATCCAAGCCATTTATTTATGTGAGTCCTACATAAATAGATGACTTGGATTTAATGGGACAGAGTTGGTACACAAATTTGGGGACAGAAGATTTCATCCCGAACGAGACCACATGATGATGCCGCCGCGCACCTAACCACACCGATAGCATTAACAGGCAGGCAGGCGCTTGTTATTGTCAATACTCAATATATTGTGACTAGGTAACAACGATTGGCACATAAACCTCAAAATCATTCATTTTCCCGGCGAGGGCATGAAGGACATTGGCCGACATTCAGAGGTGTCATGCAGTGAAGGAAAAGCTAAGAAAAGAAAAAGAAAGAACAGAAAGGACAAAATTAAAGCACCTGACCTGCCTACTTAACTGTAGTGTTTATGTATTTAGTCCAAAAAGGTCATCAGAAAACTGCAAACGAATGATGTGACTTAATTAACTACTAATAAATGACAAATGGGTGAGACTAAGAAAGTGGAAAGTTTGCATAAACGCAGGAGTAATATATGGTTTATTTAATAGTAGCTTTTCACACTTCAGTTAGATATTACTAACTTTCCCACTCTATCAATCAACCACACCCGCCCTTTCACTTCCTCCTCAGTCCTCCCCATGTGAGAGTGAACCAACTTTTCTTTCACACCAAATCCGGACACCCTCCACCCACTCAATGATCTGCGTTGCGGATACTTCTTAGTTCTTGTTATTTATAAGAGACCACAGAAGAATACGGTGATCACACACTGGAGTGCTCATCCTCTTTCTTCATCTCTCTAGATTTCCAGAGGATAGGGCAAAGAGGAATGATGCCCTTTGTGTTGGAGGAGGATTTGGTTGATTTGTGGTGTTGAAAGTGGAAACATTGTTCCTTTACTTTTCCAGAGAAACTGTAAGGAGTAAAGATGATATTTTTGGTTCCAAGATGGGGTTTTGTACTTCTTGTTTGCATTTTTGTTTCTTTGAGCGGCTTCGTTTCTGCTCTGTCTTCAAACGAGTCGCCAAGAGATCCTCTCAAGCTTATCTTAGGTTCGTTACTGTGACGGATGCAATTTGTTTCCTTGACTCCATCTTTTACGTGTTTTTCTACCTTTGGCATGGAGGATTTTCTTCCTTTACACGGGAGTTTCCTTTTCTGTTGTTTGCTACCTGGATTTCGTTGATCTTACCAATAAAGAATTGGACTTTATACGAAAATGAAAGATGCCAATTTTGCATTTCAGCCAATTATAATTTGGCTGAGCAGAGCTACACATTAGTACTGAGCTTTTAGTGACTCTTGTTTTCTCAAACATGCTAGTTGGTTTCTACACGCTGTAAATGGATTAAACCTCAGGCAGTGGCTTCATGTGTTAACTTGCTACGAAAAACTTTGTAAGAGTTGGCAATCCGGACTTAAGCTTATCTCTCTTTGTTTTTGCAGGGGAAGGTGGTTTGGGGCCATCGAGAGATGGTATATCTAATTATGGGACAGATACTACACTTGTATTGGCCGAAACGAGGACAAATCGGCCAGACGTTCTTAATGGGTTCAAACTTTATCGAGGTGGCTGGAATATAACCAATCCCCATTACTGGGCTGTAAGTATCGCCTTTTCTTTATTTTATTTATCTTCTGGTTCTAGAGGTGCTGAAATCTTAGCCTATCTTATATTGGGAAAGAGGAATCATACCAATTAAGCTAAAGTTTCATGATTATTTCTTTTTCTGTTCAAGAAAAAGCAAATTTGATATTTGGTATTTAGTCCTTTTTTACAGTGAGTCCATAGTAATCAGTTCACTTGCCGAGATTTGTGGACAAAACAATAAAAGTCCAAAGAAACTTGATGAATGAGGTTGCCTGGATCTGCTGGTTGCCATATCAAAATAGTGCAAGCACAAGTTTTCATACTCCAACTGGGATATTTGTTTAAACCAGAGGAGATGCTGTTGAGTTGTTTCATATGCTGACTCGTAAATGATTGTAATCAATATTGAAGAACATTACTTAAACATTGTTGACAAATCTTCTAAAGTTTGTAGGGAATCTTGGTGGGAGAGAATAGGGAAGATCTTAGGAGGAAAAAATTAGCCTGCTGGAAAGTCAGTCTGTTGAAACCATGCTAAAATTAAACATGCAAAATTAGCCGCTGGAAAAAGTAATGGTCTTTATATTATGAACTCCTTGTCTGGTCAGATCTTGCATTGGTACTTGTTACTTGCTTGTCCTCTGCATCTCAAGTGGCTGATACCCGGTGATAATTCTTAATAAGAATTGAATAGTCTTATGGTTCAGTATTCTGATTCTTGTGTCTTTAGTCTGTTGGTTTCACAGGTGCTGCTGGTTTTGTTCTGGCTGTTGTTTGGTTTTTCTCGTTTGGCTTGGCCCTTCTAGTTCATTACTGCTGCAGATGCAGAATAAACATTAACGGCAAAGGATCAAACCGTTGCCAAAGGATTTGTCTTTTAATGCTCATGGTGTTCACATGTTCTGCAGCGTAATGATCTTTTCTATTAGGCTCTTTCTTTTTTCTTCCTAGTGTTGTAGTTTCCAAGATTAGGTTTTAATTCTTTAATATTCTTCCATTTTGTTTATTTTTCTTCCGAACATCAAGTTACAGAGAGCTATTGCATGTTGTTTTCCGTTTGATTGCATACTTTATATTGAACTCAACTGATGCTGTGTTGACCTCGAAGTGCTTTTCATCTGTATTTTCTTGTCCGGTTGCTTTAACAATGAATGTTGATGTTAATAGTTGGTCATTTCTTGGCATTGTTTCTTCTTATTTCCTGGCTTATTCAGATATTTATTTGTTATTTGCTTTCTTTTATTGGTTGAAAAAGAGGTGAAAGGGAAATCATCTTTCCTTGCTGGTGATATGCATGTGATGTTTTGTGAAAACTTGATTGATATGTGAAGATTCTAATAAAATGTTCCCAAATTATTGCAGCTGTGGACATTTCTATAGATGTTTAGGTTCTTATCAGAGATATAAGTCACATTTTCTAATTACGAAGTGATTTCATCCTTGTGACCCAGTTAGTGAACTTATTTGGGATGATTTAAGTATGTTGTATAACTTTGATCTTGAGTTGAATTGTGGTTTATTCTAATGTGTCACTCTTTTCCTTACAGGATTGGCTGTATTCTTCTTTCTGTTGGTCAAGATGAATTTCATCATGAATCTTTGCATACTCTAGAGTATGTTGTACACCAATCAGATTACACCGTGCACACACTTAAAAATGTTACACAGTATCTAGCCCTTGCCAAGACAATCAATGTAGCCCAGGTTTTCCTTCCTTCTGATGTCATGGATCATATTGATAAATTGAACGGTGACCTCAATGATGCAGCTGATGTGTTGATGGAGAAAACAAATGAAAATGCTGGGAAGATTGTAAAAGTTTTCAATGCTGTGTATGTACATAACACTGTCTTAACATTGGTGTTGCAAGAATTATAATATGATCTGCACGGTCTAAATTAAAATGGATTTTTGCAGGCGATCAGCGCTGATCACTGTGGCAGCAGTGATGCTTGTCCTGGCTCTTGTGGGATTTTGTATGTATCGTAGAATATGCTGCTAATAGCTCATAATTTATCTAGTTACTGAATTGCTGCTTGTTCCTAATTTGTAGACTTTCTTTTCTTTCAGTCCTGTCTATCCTTCGCCACCGGCATGCAATTCATATGTAAGTTCTATCTCTATTTGGTTCTTGTTTCTGAAACCAGTTTTCAAATTCAGTTGACTGATATTTTAATTTTTCTTTGTATTGCTCCGAAATACATTCAGATTTGTGGCCAGTGGGTGGATATTAGTGGCAGTTACATTCATTCTTTGTGGAGTTTTCTTAGTTCTCAACAAGTAAGATTTCTGTCTTAAGCATAAAGATTTCCATCAACTGTTCCTTACGATGTCATGATGTATTGGCTACTGGGAGAGTCAGTATCTGATGCATTATAGTGAACCTCATTTTCTTGAAGTACATGGTATATATTTTAGGACAGATTGTTATTCACCCATGTTGTTACTCATTGCTGTCTGTGTGCTAAACTGTTTCCATTTAGAGTTGTCAAAGGTAATGCTGCTTTATTGTTAGTTGAGTTATTCCAGATCGACCTTGATCTTGTGTTATTATTATGCCACTTACTTTGCTTACATCACTTTCAAAGAGGAAATTTTATCTTTAATATCAGGAAGTTTTGCTTTGGCACCATTTAATTTCCTGTTGACAAACTGCAAATTTTCTTGTTAATGTATCAGCACAATTTCTGACACCTGTTTGGCCATGGAAGAGTGGGTAGACAACCCCCACGCCGCAACAGCTCTTAGCAGCATCCTCCCGTGTGTTGACCAGAGAACAACAAACAACACGCTCATCCAGAGTAAAGAAGTCATCAATGACATTGTAACCGTCATTAATACTTACATATATACATTTGCAAATGTAAATCCTTCGCCAACCAAATTTAACTACTACAACCAGTCTGGGCCTTTCCTACCTCCTCTCTGTTACCCATTTGATTCTCAGCTTCAAGTTAGTCAGTGTGCACAGCAAGAGATTTCCATGGCAAATGCCTCGCTGGTATGTACACTTATTTTCCATGATTGCCTTCTGGTAAAGATTTTGCCTTTTGTAAAGATTTGAAGTCATAGCCAATTCAAGATTCAAGACTAACCATCAAAATATAGCTTCACGGATGGCAATCTGATCACAGCTTATTGGCACTAAGTACCTATTGCTATGGTTTTACAACTTGGTTATATTTGATACTTCATAGCAATTTATAAATTCTGCGTGTATTCATTCTCACCAATCGACACATAGGTCATAGGGGAAACGAAAAGAACTGAATGTAACCTTTAATAATTTTTGTGATATTTATACTATTTTTTGTTTTAATTTTAAGGTGTGGAAGAGCTACATATGTGAAGTTTCGTCATCTGGTTTGTGTGCCAGCCCTGGCAGGGTGACACCTGACGCCTATAGACAGTTAGTAGCAGCAGTTAATGAAAGCTACGCTCTGGAGTACTACACGCCTATCTTGCTGAGCCTCCAGGATTGCAAGTTTGTGAGGGACACGTTCCAAGAAATTACTAGAATGTATTGTCCTCCATTGGAGCGTTACTTGAAAATTGTAAGTGCTGGATTGGGCCTCATCTCAGTAGGTGTTTTGCTGTGCCTGGTCCTCTGGATGTTGTATGCAAACCGCCCCCAAAGGGAGGAAGAGTTTGTGAAGCAATCATTTCCAATAAATAGCAGGAAGGATACACAAAATAATGAGTCCAGTGAGGTTTAGAGAATAAATCATGCTTTTAGGTTTTTGACCTATTCTGTTCCTTTGGAGAGCAAGAGAAGACCAAGATGGGATGGGACGAAGTTCCATCTTGAGCTATGTAGTGGCTAGTCATCGGACTTTTGTATAGTATAAATCATATCATGGTTTGCTTTCTTCTTATTTCAAAGTGGGAAATGAAATGAAATGAAATTGAAATATTCATAGGAATCATATGACCTATTGGCATTGAGGTTGAATTTCTTCTGCATTTTGTGCAAATTTGTTCTTTCACTTTTTCCGCATCTCTATCGCACACACTAAAGTCATATTCCACCAATAAGAAAAGGACGGAAGCATAATTACAGCCTCAACCGCCTACCGCCGCCGGCTAATTTACCGGCCTCTTTGACGTTCTTGTTGTAACTAGTGGCCGGTTGTCCTTTTTGGACAGCCACCTTCAAGTACTAGAATGTTAATAGAAAGGAAAAGCAGCAATGGTGGAACTTGTATACTTTGAAGTTAATAAATACGTGGCGTCAACAAACAAAGCACAAATAGATTGTCATTCTCGGAGGTAGTGTCAGCCAGGTGCAGTAGTTAAGATTCTGGTTCCTGCGGTTGATTATCGAAATTGTCAAAAGCCGATGCTTTTTAATTCTCGGTAAGGTCTATGAAACATATCACATAATTAGAAATGGCATAGAGCCAGGTCAGAATCCGTCCAAGATCTGAAATTTTTTGTGAGGATTTGGGTTTGGCTCGAGCCCAAGTTCTATCGAATCCAGGCAAAACATAGAATTTATGTTATAGACAAACTTTTCAAGGGACACGTGTACAAGCAATGTGGAGCACAGATGGGTAGCAAGTGACGTTAAGTTCCAGCATTCTTGAGTTCCAGCTGTAGTCGTTTTGTTGATTAAGTTGGATTGTTTTAAATTTTGGATTAATTAGCTTTTAAGTTCTGTACGTACTAGAACCCTATTTTATAGGAAGTAGTTATTGGATCTTTGTTTAAAATAAAGTTGTGTGCTGGAATGAAGAAGGGGAACAAGAATTAGTTGCAAATTCAGTTTTATTAAGATAGGTGGGTTCTTTCTTAATAAGCCCCCTTTCCACTATTCAACATAGGTCGTAAACGCAGCTATGAATCGCCCTATAATTCGATTATAAGTATGGGACTATAACAAATTGGTATCAAAGCCGGTAGTTATGGGCAATTCAATTTCCAATTTACAAAAACAGTTTGATACCTTCCTTATGATGTACCAGGAGGACCATCAACGAGATCGTGATGAACGGGAGCACTTTTTTGCTCGCATCGAAGAACTCTCTCAGGACAGGCAACAAGGAGAGACTGAGAGTGTAAACCGAGGACCGCGAGAACCAATACTAGAGACTAACCGAATGGAAGGAAGAATGCATCCTCCTCATTACGCTCAGTTAGATTTTCCAACGTATGATGGGAAGGATTACCCCACTCACTTGGTTAAGCTATTGCGATCATTACTTTTGGCACTAATGATGTACCAGAGGATGAAAAAGTCGAGATTGTCTCGTATCATTTGGATGCTAATGCATAAGTCTGGCTCCTTAAACTAGATAGAAATAGACCAAGTATTTTATGGGAGGAGTTCAAACGATAATGTCATCTCAGATTTAGCCCATCAATTCCGGGAACCAAATTGGGAGAACTTTCCAAATTCGACAGGTCAGTACAGTAGAGGAATATCAGCGCAGATTTGAACAGTTAGCCGCTCACGCAGGTTCTCTCACATCAGAGCAAGAGATGGAAATATTTATCAGCAGGTTACAAAAGCATATTGCAGTAGAAGTAGAATTACACAACCCCAAGTACTTAAAAAATGCTATGAGATTGGCCCATTTGTATGAGAAATGTGGGGGCCTAAGAAAAGGCCAAGTCATTCTTTCTAAGTCCTCCAGCCTTCCATTAGCTTCTCATAATCAAAAGCTCTTCAAGCGCCTTTCTTGTGCTGAGATGGAGGAATGCAGGGCAAGGGGACTTTGCTTCAATTGTAACAAAGTGTATACTAGGGGGATCAGTGCAAACGACTTTTCTATATAGATGGGGTCGTCGAATTAGTGTAAGAGGAAGAAGACGATAGGCAATTGGAGGATTCAATGGAACCTGAAATTTCACGACATGTTATAACAGAAGTGAGATCAGGTGGGAAAACTATGAAAATTCAAGGTTTTATCGCAGGCCAATGGCTAGTGATCTTAATCGATTCGGGTAGCATGCACAACTTTATTGATTTTCGTTAGGCGAATCGATTGGGTCTCTCAAGTGAGCCAATAGAGAAGCTTGGGGTAATGGTTGCAAATGGCAACAAAATCTCTTGCCCAGGTCAGTGTAGGGAAGTACCAATTTTTATGGGTCATTAATTGATTTATATCCATTTATTTATGCTCTCTTTAAATGAGATTGACGTTGTGATGGGAGTTAACTGGCTACAGTCATTGGGACCGATTCTATGGGACTTTGCGGAAAAATCCATGGTTTTTAAAAGAAATGGGTAAGTGGTTGAATTATTAGGAATGGAGGGGCTCTTCTTCACCACCAATTGCTCAACTCCACGAAACTGAGGGCAAAAACCATACGGATACAGAGTTGGGAGGGTTTCTGTCCGAATTTGAACATATATTCCAAAAACCATAAAGACTTCCTTTGGTTCACAACTATGATCACCGAATTATCCTGATTGAGAATTGGGCCTATCATGGTCTGCCCATACCAATAGCATGAGATTGAGAGGCAGTGCAAAGAAATGCTAAACGAGGGCTCTATCCAACCCAGCTGATCTCCTTATTCCTCCCTAGTTCTCCTTGTGTCTAAGGCTGGTAATACTTGGCAGTTTTGTGTAGATTATAGGGCCTTGAACGCTAAAAAAGTCAAGGACAAGTTCCCAATTTTGGTGATTGAGGAGTTGTTGGAAGAACTATATGTGTCACGATACTTCACTAAACTAGATTTGTGTTCAGGATATTATCAAATCAGGATGTGTCGTTCCAATGTGAAGAACACAACATTTCTAACTCACCACGGGCACTTCGAGTTCTTGGTTATGCCCTTTGGACTCACCAATGCCTCAAGCACCTTTCAAGCCTTAATGAACGAGGTATTTCAGTGTCACCTGCGACAATTTATTCTTGTATTTTTTGACGATATCCTTGTCTACAATAAAATGTGGGTTGATCATCTTTCGCACCTTCGGACAGTATTTACTCTACTTACTGATCATCAACTTTTCTTAAAGAGGTCCATATGCCTCATCGCTCAATCTACAGTATCTTATCTGGGGCATAACATCTCGAAAGAAGGAGTCGCAATAGATCAAACTAAAATTGCAATAATAATGGATTGGTCGAAACCAAGTACTATAAAAGGGCTAAGGGGATTTCTTGGACTCACCGGCTACTACTAGAAATTTGTTCAGGACCATGGTACAATTGCAGCTCCTTTGACAACCATGTTACACAAGAATTCCTTCTATTGGACCGATGAAACTTCCAAGGCTTTTGACCACTTGAAGATGGCAATGATTTGCACTCTAGTGTTGGCACTTCCAAATTTCACCCAACTATTCATCTTAGAATGGGATGCATCTAATTTGGGTATGGGGCAGTTTTGCAACAACGAGGACAGTCGGTCGCTTATTTCAGTAAGCCACTTCCATTATGCTACAAGGGGCTTCCGGCTTAAGAACAACAGCTCATCGGGTTGGCTAAAACTGTGCATCATTGGCGAGCTTATTTATGAGGTAGACACTTCCTCATTCAGATAGATCATTATAGTCTCAAATTTCTGTTGGGGCAGCAAATTATTACTACCCCACAGTAGCACAGGTTGAGTAAGCTCATGGGTTTTGATTTTGTGGTGGAGTATTGAGTCGGAAAACATAATAAGGTAGTCGATACCTTGTCACGACACATACAGGACCATGCCACACTTGTTGTAATCTCTATGCCACAGCTACCCTTGTTTGATTTGATTTGCAAAGAAGTCCAACAGAGCCCAGAACTGCAACAACTTCTTCAGAAAATACAGCAGGACAAAGCAGTCGGACCGTGGGAGTATAAGGATGACTTAATCTTCTTCAAAAGAAGGACTTACATACTCCCCAAGTCTCTACTGATCACCACAATTCTGTCTACTGTACATAAAAGTAGTCATGAGGGGTATCAGAAAACACTCCACCGAATAGCTCAAGAATTTTATTAGAAGAGAATGAAGAGTCCTGTTCGCTCTTTTATACATCAATATCTTGTGTGCTAGTGTCATAAGACAGAACACTTACATCCAGCTGCCTCTTGCAGCCCTTACCTATACCATTACAAGTTTAGTCTGATATATCTATGGATTTCATTGAAAGGTTACCCATTTCTCAAGGGAAAAATGTTTCATTGGTTATTGTCGATCAGTTTTCTAAATATGCTCATCTTTTATCTCTATCTCATCCATATACTATTGTGAGTGTGGCCCATTTGTTTTTTGATCATATTTTCATACTTCATGGATTACCCGAAACAATTGTTAGTAGCAATAATGTCACCTTCACTAGCTCCTTTTGGACTGAACTATTTCGCTTGAGTGGTTCCAAGCTTGCTTTCAGTTATGCTTATCATCCACAAAGCGATGGACAGATAGAGGTGGTTAATGGAACTATTGAGATGTATTTTTGTTGCTTTACTAGTGATCGACCTTGTCTCTAGCATCAATGGTTATCTTGGGCTGAATATTTTTATAACACCAGTTACCACTCCTCTCTCACTGCTACTCTATTTGAGGTAGTGTATGGACGCTCTCCACCAACTATGCTCTCTTATTGCCTAAGTTTAGCTAAATTGGAAGTCGTCGATTGAGAGTTGAAGTCACGAGATTTAATGCTCAAACACCTTCGTGACCGTCTAGTTCAAGCTCAACAATCCATAAAAGTAGCTTAAGATGCCAAGCACCGTGAAGTTCAATATAAGGTTGGGGATTTAATGCTTCTCAGACTCCATCCCTATAGCCAACTTAGCCTTAATAATAGTAGGTACACTAAACTCTCTTCTCGCTATTACGACCCTTTTCACATTCTTACTTTTGTGGGTTATGTGGCCTACAAGTTGGACCTTCCTTCCACTTCCAAATTACATACAGTTTTTCATGTGTCCTGCCTCAAGCCTTTTTAGGGGACTTTAGTACCTATTGCACCTTCTTTACCGGTTCGCTCTCAACGTGAAATACGTCCTCATCCTTAACCCTTCTTGGACTATCGTACATTTCTGAACCAACCCCAAGCCTTGGTTCATTAGAAGGGTCTTTCCCCTACTGAAGCTTCTTGGTAGGATATTTCCTCCCTTTGTACTTGTTTTCCTTCATTTGCACTTGAGGACAAATGCAATATTAATGGAGGGGGTGATGTTATAGACAGGCTTTTCAAGGGACATGTGTATAAGGAATGTGGAGCACAGATGAGTAGCAGGTGACGTTGAGTTCCAGCATTCTTGAGTTCCATTTGTAGTGGTTTTATTGATTAAGTTGGATTATTTTAAATTATGGATTAAGTTGGATTGTTTTTAAATTCCTAGATATTATCTTAGTTGTTAGATTTTAAGTTCTATACATGGTGGAACCCTATTTTATAGGAAGTAGTTATTGGATCTTTGTTTAAAATAAAGTTGTATGCTGGAATGGAGAAGGGGAATAAGAATTTTTTGCAAATTTAGTTTTATTGAGATCAGTGGGTTCTCTCTTAACGAACCCCCTTTCAAGGGGAATAAGAATTATTTGCAAATTCAGTTTTATTGAGATCAGTGGGTTCTCTCTTAACGAACCCCCTTCCACTATTCAATATAGGTCATAAAGGTAGAAAGACCAACAAGTATTCTCCTCTCAAAGAATCGCAGTTTGATTTCGTTGTGAATCACCCTATAGCTCAATCGTAGGTATGGGACCATGGCAATTTATTTATTTTTTAATTTTATTTCATTTCATTTTTAAAATGGCATCATTTTACTAATATTGGAATAAAGGTTTATAGAATTATACTTGAAGATCATGAATTTTGGTCATAATTTCAATTTATCATCCAAGTTTGTAAGCTTTTAGTGAAAGTACTTTGTCTCATTGATAGTGATGAGAAGGAAATAGTGAGTTATTTTTATGATGTCGTAGAGAGAGCAAAGGAAGCAATTAAGGTCAATATAAAAATAGGTCTTCTTTTTATACACCTTATCTTGTAATCAGCAGTGAAAGATGGAAAAGGCAAGTTTATTCTCCATTTTTTATAGTTGGGATATTTTTAAATCCAAATGTTTATTTTAGACCAAGTTTAACAAAGATAGCTAAAGTTAATAGAAGAATGCTATTAACTTATAGTGATTTTAGGATAGCCATTGCAATTTATCAAAAAGACAAACTTAATTCAAGAATATATTTTTTCACATTTGTTACTTGTTAGAAATTAATTATCACTTTATTTGTTTATAAGGTTACTTTTGTTGCCCTACAGTTACTTGATGAGACCAATTCAGAAGTGGTGTTTTAGAGTTATAAACATTTACAATTCAAATTATGAGTCAATTTGTGAGAGCAACAGGATGTGAAATTTTTTTAAGCATATTTGAATTCATCTATTCTAAGAAAAGGAGTAGACTAGAATATAAAACATTGAATGACATAGTCTTTATTTAATACAATTTAAAGATTTGAGAAAGGTATCTAATTATCATTATTAAGTTAAATATAATTTCTCATAATTTCTAAATAATTTAACTTTATTTGTTTATTAGGACTTTTAATAGAACAAGTAATTCTATATATCTAACTTGTTTTAACTATATCAATATTTTAGCGAATTGAGTTTTTGAAAAATCAAGTTTAATAAATGATAATAACTTGGAAGATAATCTTGGATGAGAAAATATTGACACATTATTTGGTGTAATGAATTTGAATGATAGTGATAATGAGACCTCTCTAAATAATAAGAAGTTTATATCAAACAGTACCTTATATTGATCATTACCGATATCATACCATTTTGTAATCAAACATGATGGTAAAGGATTTATAACATTATCCCCAAAACTTCTCTTTTCTTTCAAATCTTCCAAAAGTGATGTGACCATAGACCCTACTTAAAATTTTAGCCCTTATGACAATGAGAATTTTAGTGTCCAGTAATTATGTCCAAAAGATGTCACAAATTGTTATTATATAAAGACTCCAACAAATCGCACCAAAATAAGGTAGAAGAATCCTCTTCAAAAAAAATTATGGAACAAATAGTAATTTGATAAAACTACTCATAATTATAAATTACAATATTAATTAAATACCAATTTAAATACATAATTACTTGCTAGGATATATTACATATATTTTTTAGTTAGTTTTGGCATTTTAATTGGACATATAGAATATAACTTGTAGGATTTATCATTTGACTGGACACGTGAGTAAATTGGATGGATTTGTATTTAAGATTATATTAATGAAGCTGTTGAAGTGGTGGTGTTATAGTGGGACTTTAATTGACTATCATTGGTTGATGGATTGTATCCATAGCAGAAGTCTATCTCTAATGTGTATGCTGTCTAAATCTCCTATCCACAGTAGAAGACTATTAATAACGTGAGTGTACTGCATTTGAGATTATGTGCGTGAGTGAGATAGTTTTGGTGATGGTTCAGTGGTTTAATTAAACGGTGATTGCATTATGCACAAGTCTGGAAAAATATTGAACAACATGTGATGGGTTGTGTGAGCCATGGTCAAGTTGATTTATGAGCAAGGGTTGACACAGCAGACGTTGTTTTTATTGAGTGAATTGAAGTGAATCTTTGTCATTCTATGGATCGTGGCTGTAGGTGTGATTTGATGATACAGTGAATATCATCTACAGTGGAGTGAATATTGGTTATTAATTAAAGAAACACTGTGATTTGTTTTGTGAAGAAAGAATTAACTATGGTGAAGAGTTTCAGCTGGATTATTTCGAGAAGATAAATCCATAGGGAAGTCTTTTTTTTTGTCTCAAGTATATTTTCGTTCAATTCTTAGTGATTAAATACTTGAATTATTTTTATCAATTGTTGTTTGAGTGAAAGTAGTTAGAAAATTTCTCTGACAAGGTTAACACAAGTCGGTCGTATTATCGAGTGTGAAAATCTTTCACGGGAAGTGAGGTTGAGAGATAGTTGTAAGAGTTGAGCGGTGTCGCTCTAAATGACCCTGTGTAAATCTATTGTTCTTCAGTGAAAGTTATTAATCTGGGTTAGGGCCCCGCAGACGTAGGCAAAGTGTGTCGAACTGCGTTACCAAAATTTTGGTGTTTTTATTACTTTGCTTTTACTTGATTTTATTTTTGTTTATGCCAAAGGAGTTTACGAAAAGTTTGCGAAACAGTTAACACTATTTTTCAATTGGTATCAGAGAAATGTCATCAATTCAGAACTTTGTAGCAAGTTGGTGTAGATCCTAGTTTCACGAATGGCTACAAGAGAGGGTGCATTAATCACCAGACTACCACTATTGGATAAATCTAACTATCTTGTATGGAAATCACATATAAAAGTCTTCATCCAAGCTCAGAGCACAAGAGTGTGGCATTCGGTAGTACACAATTGGACGCATCTGAAGATCACTGATGATAAAGGAGAGGGAGTTCAAAAAGATCTATCAGAATGGTCAAGAGTTGAAGAAGAAAGTGCACTCAGAAATTCACGAGCAATGTATGCGATATTCAGTGCTCTTGATGAGAGACCCTTCTTAATAATTTCAGCCTGTGAATCGAAAAAAGAAGTGTGGAATGCTTTGCAAACTATTCATGAAGGGTCAAAATCCATGATAGTGTCGAAACTACAAATGTTAGCTATGCGATTTGAAGAGCTGAAGATGGATGAGAATGAGACTATGGGAGACTTTCATGAAAAATTGATAGATATAGCAAATCAAGCTTATCAACTGGGGAAGAAATACTCCAACGTGAAATTAGTCAAGAAAACGCTGAAATTGCTACCTCCAAAGTTTATTCCAAAAATTGCAGCAATAGAGGAGGCTCACAACATTGATAATCTGTCATTGGAAAAAGTTATTAGAATCCTTACAAACTTCGAGAAGAATCTTTTAAGAGGTAAGCAAGAAAGAAGTAAAGGATTGACACTACAGGTGAAAACTGGAAAAGATGTGAATAATGCGAAAGATGAATCAGATTAAAATGAAGACATGGTACTACTCACACGAAATTTTGGTAAATGGCTGAAAAGAATGAAGAAGGACATACCTGACTTTAGACAATATGGCAAAAGTTCATCAAATAACAATCCAAGATAACAAGTCAAGACACAAAAGGGTGAATGGAAGGCAAGGAGAATCCAATGTCATGAATGTCAAGGTTTCGGACACATTCAATTCGAATGTGTCAATACTTTGAAGAAGAGAAAAGGAAAGTCCTTCACAAGCACCTGGAGTGAGAATGATTCCGAGAGTGAATATGGCAGCAAAGAAGAAATAGCGAATGGTGCTGTATTGGTTACCTTACTTAGCAAAAGTCCAGCTATTTGCTTAACAGTAACTGAAAAGGAAGTAACTAAAGGCTGAAAAGAGAGAAAAGCGAAGAATTTCAAAAGCAATCCAACTTAAGATCCAATATCAGATTATGACAGTGATGGAAGTGACCTAGATGATAAAAAAGGGAATATTTACGAGGATTACAAAGTTATGTATGAAAAATGGGTGAAAATGTGTAGAAAGAATGATAAATTGAAGGAACAGAATCTTTACATGAAGAACACCATATAAGAGTTAGAAAAGAAGCTGATGTTGACGTCAGATGAGCTTGGTAAAGCTAGAATCAAATTGATAAGTACCGAAAAGGGATTGAGAATGTTGAATGGAGGCACGGAAAAACTAGATAAGTTGATAAAAACTTATAAGATTAAAGAAAATTTCAAAGGCATAAGCTATAAAAGTGAGTGTTCAAAAGTGAATGAAGAAAATTTTGATATGTTCAGATCAACCCAATAAGTAGAAGCATTAAAAAAGAATCAAAGATTTACATCCATATGTCATTTTTGTGGAGTCATTGGGCATACAAAGCCAAGATGTTATCAGTTGCTACAGATGTTATTCAAAGAAGACAAAGCCGAAAAAGTATACATCCTCTACAAAAATTTTAACATCAATCTTCAATACTGAAATCTACTTGGGTAAAAAGAAGTGAATTGCAAGCTCTCGTAGTTCATACATCAATGAAGGAAATTTGCAACGTGGTTGGTATTTTGATAATGGATGCTCATGCCATATGACTGGGGAAAAGAATTACTTAACTGATTATTAGAATTGTATGGATGGTCATGTGACTTTTAGAGATGGAAAAAAAGCTTCTGTGATCGGTAAAGGAACATTATGCCTGGATGGTTTGCCTCCGCTCAAGAGTGTGCTTCATGTCGATGGATTAAAAGCAAATTTGGTAAGTATAAGACAACTTTGTGATGATTGTTTGTTAGTTAAATTTACAAGTGATGAATGCAAGGTACTTGCCAAATAAGGAGAATGAATCGTGAGTGGAAAGCGATCAGCCGAAAATTGTTACAAGTTGCAAGTCATGATTATGTATAATTCAGCTACTTATGAAAATGAAATTGATTTATGGCATCAAAGGCTTGAGCACGTAAATTTTGATCTCATTAGCAAATTGACAAAATTGGAGGTTATGAAAGGTCTAGCTAAAATGAACAAAGAAGGAAAATCAATTTGTAGTGTGTATCAAATGGGAAAACAACCACATAAAAAAGTTAGACATGTTACCTTATCTTGCATAATTAAATTAATTCACATGGATTTGGTCGGTCCAACACAACGTGATAGCATTGGTGGAATGAGATACTTTCTAACTTGTGTTGATGATTATTCGAGATATACTTGGGTATCATTTTTTAAAGAAAAATCAGATGCTCTTAAGGCTTTTAGAAGCCTATGTGTGCAGGTCATGAATCTGAAAATTTTGACTATATTAAGAATTCGATCGGATCATGAAAGAGAATTTAAGAATACAAGCTTTAATGATTTTTGTGATGAGTATGGCATCATACAAGAATTTTCAATACCCAAAACTCCACAACAAAATAGAGTTGCCGAAAGGAAAAATAGAACACTTCAAGAAATGTTTAGATCTATATTGAATGGAAGTAAAATGTCTATATAATTTTGGGTTAAAACACAGCATGTTACATATGTAACAAAGTGTATCTTCGAAGCTTTCTAAACCAAACGTCGTATGAACTTTGGAAGGGAAAGAAACCAAATGTAGGTTACTTTCATATTTTTGGAAGTAAATGCTATATTCTTAGAGATCGGGAACGACTAGAAAAATTTGAGAGAAAAAGTGATGAAGAAATTTTCATTGGCTATTTAACTCACAGTAAAGCTTATCGAGTGTATAATCAAAAAACAAAGAAAGTGTAAGAGTTTATAAATGTTGTGATAGATGATGTATCTTTGTTGAATCGTCAAGTGGCAAAAGAAAAACAACGTATCCATCCATTTGAATCAGCTTAAACAAGCAACGAGATGAGATTGAAGAATTGCCCTGATCTGCAGTTAGTTGCTGCTGAGGAAGTAACTGCAGGAACTGATCTACAGTTAGTTGCTGTTGAGGAAGTAACTACACGGACTGAAGAATTTTTAGTTACTTCAGATGATAAATCAACCAAAACACTAGAAGCTAATTTGAACTGAGAATCTTCATCTTGAATCAGAAGAAATCATCCAGCAGAAAATGTTATTGGAGATGTTGGCGAAAGAAGAAAAACAAAATTAAAAAAGGGTTGATTATTGAGAACTTGCAGGATACTTATGCTACACGCCTTCATTTGAGCCAAAGAACGTTAAAGAAGTACTACAAGATAAGTTTTGGACAGCAGCTACGCAAGAAGAATTGATTCAATTTGAACAGAATGATGTATGGGAATTAATGCCAAAACCATCAGGTACTAATGTAATTGGAACAAAATGGGTGTTTCAGAATAAAACAGATGAACAGGGTAATGTTCCCAGAAATAAAGCAAGGCTAGTGGCTCAGGGATACTCTCAGGTGGAAGGTATCAACTTCGACGAAACTTTTACACCAGTGATACGACTTGAATTGATCAGATTATTATTGGGCATAGCATGTGTAAAAAGTTTCAAATTTTATCATATGGATGTAAAGATTGCATCTCTGAATGGGTTTATACAGGAAGAAGTATTTGCTGAGCAACCGATAGCTCATGCATATCACATCTACAAGCTAAAGAAAGCTCTTTACAGTCTCAAACAAGCACCAAGGGCTTGGTATGAAAGACTCACTCAATATCTTATCAAGCAAGGATATAAACAAGGTAGTGTTGACAAAACTTTGTTTATTAAAAAGTTCAAATATGTTTTTGTGATAGCTTAAATTTATGTTGATGATATTGTGTTTGGTGCTACACATCTAAAGATGGTCGATAAATTTGTCAAGCTAATGACATCCGAATTTGAAATGAGTATGGTTGGTGAGTTGAATTTCTTTTTGGGTTTGCAAATGAACAAGTAAATGATGGAATTTTTATATTGCAAACCAAATATGCCAATAACACAATAAAGAAATTTGGTCTTGAGAATTCCAAATATGCAAGAACACCTATGAGTGTCTCAACAAAACTAAACAAAGATGAGAATGAGAAAAGTTTTGATGATAGTTTATATCATAGCATGATCGACAGTTTATTATACTTGACTGCAAGTAGCTCAAATATTTGTTACAGCGTTGGTATATGCGCTCGCTATCAAGTCAACCCAAAAGAAACACATCTGACAGTGGTCAAGAGGATTATCAGGTATGTAAGCAGAGCATCTAATTTTGGGATATAATATACATCATATTTGACATCTTATCTAGCTGGATATAGTGATGCAGATTGAGCTGAAAATGTAGATGATCGCAAAAGCACTTTAGGACGTTGTTTCTTCTTAAGAAACAATTTGATTTCTTGGTATAGCAAGAAGTAGAATTCAATTTCACTATCGACCACTGAGATTGAATACATAGCTGCAGGTAGTTGTTGTTCACAGCTTCTTTGGATGAAACAGATGTTAGAAGACTATGAGATTGATCAGAATGAGTTGACTATCTTATGCGACAACAAAAATGCCATAGATATTTTGAAGAATCCAGTTCAGCATTCAAGAGCAAACCATATTGATCTTCAGTATCATTTTATTCGGCAGCTCGTGGAAAGCAAAACAGTCATCTTATCACATGTATCTACCGAAAAGCAATTGGTAGATATTTTCATGAAATCTGTTGATGCAGTAAGATTTGACCGTCTCAGAGGAGCTTTGGGACTCTATGCCCTACATTACTAATGTATTTTATTTTCAAAAAAAAGAAGAAAAAGAAAAAGGAAAGAAAATAGTATTATTAAAAAAAGGGCGTCTTTCATCTGAGGGATTTAAAATCCCTAATTATTTTTCACTTCCCACCTTATACCGCCAAAGCTCCAAGCAAGAACACCTCTATTTCATCATCTTCATTCCAGGATCTTTGTCACAACTCCAAGCAAGAAGACGACATTCACTCGTGCTTTGATTTCCTTCAGTTCATTAGCCCATCGGTGCCACTATTTCACGCCAGCCACGCCACGTCGATGATTCATAAGGGAAGACTAAGTTGGTAACTTTCCAGACGTCTAGCAACAATCGAGCTCTCTCTTTATCTTCAGCATTCTCTATCACAGCTCACTCTTCATATTTGACCTCAGCTGTGGTGTCTCCTATCTCACGAACCCAAACTTGGTTTATTTTGTTTTTTCGTGGAAGAAGCCCCATTTTGGTACTATTTCCTTAATTTTTCAGATTTAGAATCGAAATTGGTTCCTGTAGTCTTTATCATGCAGTACAATCAACGTTAGTATTGTTTCTGTTCTCTTTAGTTTGATTCCACTTGATCGATTGTGGCTGAATACTACTGGTTTGTGATTGGATTTTCATTGCTTGACTGTGGTTGGACTTGACAGATTGTGGTTAAACTCTAC
>JAOQMP010073603.1:0-20317 GCA_027563575.1 Erythroxylum pedicellare | reverse complement strand
TCACTTTTTCATTCATATGCAAATGCACATTCAGAACACATTTATCATCGGACTATGGTCTGGCATTTAACAATCAAGTAGTGTACACTTATTTCAGTCAAATTCACATACAAGGAGTACTTCAATGTTCTCACATTTATCAAACTCCTCGGACATATATTGTCCGGAACAAACACATTCACATTGCATAATCATTCAATTCATAACATAAACAAAACAAACAGTAAAGTAAGACCATCTAGGTCTAC
Organism: Erythroxylum pedicellare; assembly: GCA_027563575.1. Classification (NCBI taxonomy): domain Eukaryota; kingdom Viridiplantae; phylum Streptophyta; class Magnoliopsida; order Malpighiales; family Erythroxylaceae; genus Erythroxylum; species Erythroxylum pedicellare. The sequence goes on along the minus strand of JAOQMP010073603.1, from coordinate 20,069 downwards.
TCATAGTACACTCCAGATTAGCATTAGCTTCTATGATATGGAAACATCTGAATGTGGATGCTTATCCTACACATCCAAATTATGCAATACACACATTGCACACACACACATTAATAAGTTTACACAATTATATGCATTTATTTATGCACAAATGTATATATATGGACTATGTACAATGCATACTGAATGACAATCCCTGGTATATTATCAATTTTCATATCTTATGCTTATTTTTATTTCATAATTCAATTACTCATCATTTTGTTTCCAGCATTATTTGCTCTTATTATCAAATTCTCATCCACTTTAACTTGATACACTTTACTCCTCTTCTTTGATTCATAACTTTAACCATGTGAATATATTTATTCCCAAAAAAACTCATATATTTGGTACTTTGATATCAAAAATTCATTCACTAATGTTATTCCAACATTACAAGATTACACGTTATCCAAACTCTCCTTTCTTCTTATAAATTTCTCCAAATTTCCAGACCTTCAAGTCTATATTCCATGATCAATTAGACAATTTGAAACAAGTAATTTGTCAAAACTTTAATCTATAAAAATGTTCCCCATTGTCTTAAGTTTCTAATGACACTAAAATCATTCAATTTGGTTCAGTATTTTGAAAGTTATACTCCAAATATTTTCGGACTGTTCTCATTCTATAACAAGACACTATACTTAACTTCCATCCATAAATTGAAAGTCTTAAAGACTGAATCAAAATTTGATTTCTTCATATAGTTTGTATGCCTATGTCTCTAGTTTACTCCAAATTAAAAGTCATTCAATTCGGATAACTACAGGACAAGATATTGTCAAAATACCAAATCCTGTTCAATGAAATCTTTCTGGTCATCACGTTCCAACACAGTCAACATTTTCAACTTAAATCCAATAACCCCACTAAATAAATTAAGTCACATATATGCAACATAAACTCAAGGCTGTGCAATAGTCACAGGTGTGCAACAAAAACTCACACTTGTGCACACCAACGAAATTAAATCACAGCCGTGAGACTTCAACGTATGGTCGTGCACACCAAATCAGACTAGTCCCAAATTTTTCGCTCAATCTCTCCCATATGATTTCAGATGGCTAAGATTTTTGGTGGGGATGTAAATTAGTGTGTTACGAGTCCAATGGTTCAAGTCCTATGTCATGTGTAGATCGGAGAACAAGATATGGCCAAAATACTGAAAATGTTCATGCACAATCGCGAGTTTTGACCTAATGTCACGATCGTGCATGAGCACGATCGCTAGTCTCCACTCGAAGTTGTGATCATGCTCTAGGATGATCACGAGTCTTCTAACTTTAAAGGGAAGTTGTGATCGTGCTTTCTTACTAACTCTTCTATTTTCTCTTCTTCTCTTCTTCTTCTTTTCTTTCACTTAAACCATTTGAACCTCCATTTTCAACTTCCATGAAGCTCTAAGCATTCACAAAAATTCCAGAATCCAAGATTAAAACATAAACAACAAAAACAAAAATTCATTCATGACTATTCTTCATTTTTTGCATTTCTGCTCTCATTTTTCTGCAATTCCATTTTATGTATATTCTTAATTTTTGACTCTAACTTTCATTTAAAAATCATTCCTCCTCACTCCCAGACATCACCACCTACCTATTCTTTACCTTTAAATTATTTTTGGTTCATCTTTCAAACCACCAAAACACTCACGTATGTATATACATATATATATAGTGAAAAGAAAACAAAGCATATATATATTTCCTCTTTCATAAATTTCTGCACTAGTTCTCTTTCACATTTTCATTGATCTTTCAACTAAAATTTTTTTAACACTATCTCATAACGTTTTGATCATCAAATATTCAAAACAACACATGCGACATACCCAAATTTCCTCACTGACTTTTCAGTAAATATGAACATCACTATTTCCTAACCATTTAATAGTGAGCTACGTGATGCACGCTTCATCTTCTACAGAAATAAAGAATCATAACAAGCTTACTTGTTTAAAGCTCTAACACCTTCAAAATCTCCCAAACCCTAACTCTCATGCACCCACGTACACCATTGTAGAAGTTGACAAGTTTCGGTTTTTCTTGAGGCAAATGAAAGAAAACCGAAGTTAGGAGTAGGAAAAAGGTAGATGAAAACAAGATTTAACTCTGGTGGTGATTTGATGGAAACCTCTGTGAAAAGTAACAAGCTTGAAGAAGACATACACAAAGAAGATATTTTAAAGACAAGACGAACAGTGTCTTTGCCTTTCAAAGTTAAAGGAATAGTAGTAGACTTTTAAGGTTGGCTTTACAAGTGACACTTGTAACTCATCCATCTTTTAAGACTTAACTAGTCCTCCATTTAACTAGTTCATTCTTCTCTATATTTTATTCCAAATGTCTCTAAATTTTCAATATCATTTTTTCATAAATTCTAAAGTCGTCTCCAAAAGTCTGCAAGGCCATTTTCTCAATAATTTCAAAAAAATCATTTTAACAATTCTCCAATATCATTTGACTTTTATTTCTATTTCCATTTATAATTGACTTGCCACTTGAAATTTTTTTCTAGTCCAATAATATTCAACATTTTCGGAAATTATTCCTAAAATTCGCTAAAATTCTAAACCGACAATTTATACACTCCAATTTGATTTTCAATAAAAATCACATTCCACATATATAAATCAATTATACCTAGAATGTCAATGAATGCATGTACAATCATTTTAATGTATGCAAAAATTCAAATTTACATGTGTGTATGCTAACAATATGCATGAGCATAAAAAATGCATTTTTTTTCTTAATCTCTCATTGATCCCTCATGTACCGTACTTTTGGGTTCTAACTCTTAATATAAGAACGGGATGTTATATTTCTCCCCTCTTTAATAAATTTTGTCCTCGAAATTCTTATCTGATTGATCAGGAAGGTAGGGGTATTGTTTCCTCAAATATTCCTCCGTTCCCTATTTAACTTCATCACTCGAATAATTTCTTCTAATTGACTATAGTCAAAGTAATCAATCAATCCTCTAATTATTTCTTCAAATATCACACTATCTTAACTGTTTCCTCAATATAATTCAGGTTACTCAAAATTTTCACTTCGCAAGCCAGCAATACATCTTTTTCAGATCATATCATTATTTCTTAGCATACTCATATATCACACATTATAATTCTGAGACATCTTTATTGATAATACAACTCATAAGTTACTGGTCTTACGCTCTCAATAACTTCATATGGGCTAACCCAATTCGAGCTTAGTTTATCTTTTTTCCTAATCTGAGCACGCCTTACCAAGGTAGTACTCAGTAGAAACAATTCCTCTTTCCCTTGATAATTCACATCTCTTTTGTGTTAATACACTCCACTCTTTTTTATATCTATCTCATTTATTCCATAACCTCGATGTTGATCCACCAAAAATTCATTCGTCTTTCATAAGCCACTTTATTTCTAATACAGATCAATTTCACTTATCAACAGCCTCTCCAATCAATTCTGGCCTTCAACCATTTTTAGGCCTTAATCATCATAATACAAAAGCAAATGACCCTTTCTGTCATCTAACTCCTCATATAGTATTCTAATGAAATCACTATGATAATGCTTGTGATGCTTAAAGTCAAATAGAACTATACATTGATCTCAAGTTCTTATGAACTCCAAAATATAAGCTTTAAACATATCTTCGACAGTTAAGATCGTCGGCAATTCAAACATTCAGTAACGTGTTTCTACATCTATAGTGGTTAAGTACTATTTTGGCGTATTCCTACTAGCATATCGAGCTTAGATTGTTACTTGTGCTTTCTCAAGTAATATCTTTGCTTAGTCATCCTTATTGAGTACAAATTCTTCTTATTTCAATCACAAAGTAACATTTTTCCTATTTGGACTCTAAATTCAGATTCATTTTTTTCAATTCCTCATTAAGATTCATAATTCTGGATCCTCAATTTGGGCTTTGCTAATTATTTCATATGAAACTGATCTTAAATTTCAATAGCTAATAATACTTTCAATTGCCCAAAATTTCAACTCATCATTCTATGCTTTTTATTGCACCAGATTGGTAACCTCAATATCTAAATTTGTGATACACTACTATTGAATTTTCTGTTCAATGCATCAGATTACAACGCTAGCTTTACTGAAAAATATTCATTTGTACAATCATAATCTGTAAGTAACTCTATTCATTGACTTGGTTTTATATTCAATGCTTTCATATTCAATAATCACCTCAAACTTAAATGATCTGTACATTTTTGAACTGTCTCTGTACATCTAATGTCTCCAAGCTCTCAAAGTAATTACTATTATAGCAATTCTGAACCATCTATCAAAATCAACTCATGAGACTTTAATTGTCTCTTTGCATACAAAACCACTTTATGCTGTTACAACAGAGTGTATCTTAATCTTCGATGTGAAACTTCATTATGTACTACATAATCTCCAAATCCAAATGGCATAATTAACATTGGGGTTATAGTTCCTCAAAATTCTTTTTACATTCATCATTTATACGGTTTACACATTTTTTTCCTCAAACATTTTTGTTAAGGGATAAGATCAATAAAAACCCCTTAACAGTCCCTGGTAGTATCCAATATACAACTAGTTCTAAAGAACTCCGAATCTCTCATATATTTCTTATAGTTTCCCACTTTATCATCACCTCTACTTTTTCTCGGTCTCCCAATATGCCATGTTCAGATATTATACAACCCACATTTTATTTGATCAACCTAAGATTCACTCTCATTAAACTTGGCATAAAATTGTTCTACCTTCATGATATGTAAGATTTTCTTAAGCATTCAAAATGTTCTCTTAACTTTTTGAATGCACTCAAAATACAATGTATGATAATAGTCACTAATTGATACAATTTTGCTTGGATCACTTTAATCTTTAATACCATAATACTGTCGGGGGCATTATTAACTCCAACAAATATTGTTAAGTCAAGAAGACTTCACTTCTATTAATTTTGCTGGCAATCAAATAATAATAATCTTAGAAATGTATGAGTTGTTTTGATAAGTTTGTTAAGTGCGCAGAAAAATGTAAGTAACACTTAGTCAAACCCAGAAGTTATGCAAAGTCAAACCCAAAAGATGCGTGGTCAACACCAGAAGTACATGTCATCACAAAAGATACACGTCATCAACAGAAGATATATGTCATCATAGAAGATACATGTCAACACAGAAGATACACATCATCATAGAAGAAGTGTGATACCAGACAAAGTGACACTAGAAAATGTATAGCATCAGATGATGCAAAAGGAAACTATTCTAGAACATTAGTTAGTTAGTTAGTTAGAGTTAGTTATAGGACTCAATTAATAACGGTTTCTAAAAGATTCAAGAAGCAGTTTCTCAAGAAGACAATTGAAAACTTAGGCTATAAATACTAGTTCTAGTCGTAAACTAAATAACATTTTTTTACAAGAGAGAAAATCTTATTTTAAAATACTTAAAGAAACTCTGTGTTCAAAGTGCGAAAGAAAGAGAGCGAATACATTTATAACGTGAAGCTCAAAAATATCTTTCTTAGAGAGAGAAAAAAAGGCTAGAGCCTGGAGAAGCTAAGAAAGCAGATAAAGAATAATTTGTGAGAGAGACCTAAAGAGGCTTTGCAAGTGTAGAAAGAATACTTGTAAAGTTGAAGAGTATAGTAAAATCTCAGACAAACTCTGAGAACTAGACGTAGCCCAAGGTTAAGGGGGAACTAGTATAAAATCGTGGCGTCTATTCTCTAACCCTTATCTTTTAATTTTCTTGTTGCTAAAAGAGTATATAATAATTTTTGCAATTGCATTACTCATCGACTTTACTAAAGTGTTTTTGTGATCATCTGAATTTTGTAAAGACATTCAAGAAATTCCTAAAGATTAATATCTTTGAAAATTTTACACAATTCAACCCCCCTTTATTTTACATATTATGCGTGATTTCTATATTAACAAGTGATTTACTTCAGATATAATCTAAATTTCCTTGTGCGCATGATTTGATCTCGTAATTCTTTAAGTACCTAGTTCCTCAATAAGGTAATATTATTATCTCATGTTATTTTCGGTTTTCCCAATTGACTTCTTCTCTCGAATGATTTTCTCAACTCATTCTATTTCCTCTTATTTCACATTGACTTGTTCTAATGTTTGTTCATTCTTACTAGTTTCTCCACACATTTCAATTTATTTGAAATCTTAACTTCCTGTGTTAATAACACCTTCTTCAAATCTAATTTGTATCTCCTGAACATATTCGCATTGAATATAGTTTGGATAGAAGTTCTCCTTACATTAGCAATAATGTCACCTTGAATTCAAGAATCAAATCACATAATTAGATACTTTACATTAATAAAACAAATATACTCTTTATAGCATATTCTACCCCATGCCTGAGTCTCAGTTAGGAATAGGACTCCAATATTCACTTTTGATTCATTACATATTCATTTCTGATTTGTTCCTTCATCGATCATTCTTAAATTGAATTGTTTGATCAACTTAACCTAATTTATTCTTCTTTAAAAGAATATTTCTTGCTACTATCATTGATACTGTTCATGAAATCCTTATCAATAAACTATTTTCATCACTACTTGTCAGCCATTCTTAGTACCTCAAGAAGATCAATTTCAATCATTTCTTACACAACCATCAAAACTCAATGATGCAGTAGACACGATCATATATGCTTAGGTGTGTATCATCAAGGTCATCACATTCTATCCAGAGATTTATTTCTGACAAATCACCAATTATCTTATAGTAGCAATACTTTGATCTCAATTGATCCTAGACAATATTTCTCTCTTTATTATGGCCATGATTGGGGTTTCCTCACTTTGACATATACTAACATTAACTTTACCCCAATTCTCCAGAATTTACCTCTTCTAGTGTTACATCATGTCATAAGACTTCAACTACCATATTGGGTGCATTAACTCTTCTCATTTTACTCATCATCTTTTTCTTTTTCTCCTTTCCATCTTATCTTCCTATTGTCATTTATTTCATCTCCCATATGACTATCCTCAATCAATTTGGAATTATAGAGGCATAAACATCATGAAATTCTAATCTTAATTTCACAGACATATTCTTATGCTAAATCATAACTCTTATCACATTTATTAAACAATCATTTCAAGCACGATCTCAACTTCCCAGTCACACACCCTCACTTCAAACCTCCATAACATTCAATCTAGAAATCCACAATTTCCAGACATTATATCAATAAAAGCTAAAAGAAAGATTTACAACTTTCTTGAAGACAATTTTGTCAAAATCTTCCTAGGTCAACATAGTTTAATCATGGAAGTTTCAGATCATATTTTTACCCCTTTTTCTCTTTTCTTTTTTTTTGTTCTAAACCAACTTCTCTAACTTAAATTCTTACTGCTTTCAAACCAACTTCCCTAACTCCTCTAAACCCCCATTTTTGACTCCCATTCAAATAAAATCATTCACAAACAATTCCAAATTTCATATTAAAGCACATACATGAAAAATAGAAAATTCATTCACTCATCTTCTTCATTCTTTGTGTTTCTTTTTTCATTCTCCTGCACTTTCCTTTTATGTACATTCTCCATTTTCATTTCACCATTTCAACTCCCATTTAGCTCAACACATTTTCAAATAGATCGAAACCATGATTACATAGAAACATAAAAAAAGAACCTTATTCATGTTTATCACCACTTTTGATATTTCTTTACTATCATTTTTCTGTATTTTCATTTTCTGCTCATTCTTTAATTTCTTCTCTAAAATCTATCTTTTTCATATTTAGACATCATCTAACATCTCTTCCTTAACTCTAAACTCGTTGTTGTTCATTTCTAAAAACATCCAAAATTTCCCATAAAAACCATGAAAATAGAGTATACACATATCAACTTATCATAATTTTTTGCACTCTCCCTATACATGCTGTCAATGATTTTTCTAACTCAAAAATCATTTCAACAACATCTTATAATATATTGATCATCAAATATGCAGAACAAAACATACGACATGCCTAAAATTTCCTTACTCACTTTTTAGCAAATATGTATATCACTATTTCCTAACCATTTAACAGTGAGCTAATGTGATGCTTGCTTCATCTTCTACAGAAATAAAGAACCATAACAAGCTAACTTGTTTAAAGCTCTAACATCTTAAAAATCACTAGAAACCCTAACTCTCATGCACCCACGTACACCATTGTAGAGGCTAACAAGCTTTGTTTTTTTTTAAGGAAAAAGAAAGAAAAACGAAGTTGGGTGTAGAAAAAAGTAGAAGAAAACAAGATCTAACTATGATGGAGATTTGACGAAAAACTCCGTGTAAATGAAGAAATGTGAAGAAGAAAGCTACAAAGAAGATAAAGACAAGAATACTGTACTTGATTTTTCAAATTTGTTCACCTATTTTTATGCCCAAGTACATAAATAATGTACTAAAGATATTTAGTATTTGAGATATTAGATATTTAGTATTTTGTGAAATATTAAAGATATTCATTATACCTTTTATGAGTTGATATTTGAGTTCAAGGAGATAAGGATATTCAGTTTAGAAGTGAATCCTAATTAATTTTTATTTTACTTAAGAACAATATCATTCAAGATTGTAAAGGTTCCAATGTAGTAATGGTTGCTAATTAAGCTACATTACATTTTCTTTTGGTGGAAATGACTAATTGGATTAATAAATTCCTAAGTGAACTTAATATAGTTCCTTGCATTTTAAAAAATAGTAATGTATTGTAAAACATTAAAGTCATTGGGCATGTAAAAGGATATAAGATCTCATAAAAAATCCAAGGATGTATTTAGGTAATTTTTCTTAATTATGATGATAATTAAGGTGAAAGTTGTAAGATTTAAGCAAGTACTCACTATAGAGAATTTTATAGAATTCTCTCATTAAGCCATTGTCCTAACTATAGCATGATCATCGTATGGTGATATGGTATATGATGCTTAAACAATTGGCTTAGTGTAAGTGAACATTGTTGGTTTGTGTCCTACAACCAATTGATTTGGTAGTAGTTTAGTGATAACTATTTTAAGATATTCTTTATCTTATACATATTTAAATACATATAATAAAGTCTATGGGATAATTATGCATTGCAAATAAAATTATATTGAGATTATAATTATGAAATTCATATTGCATTTATATATCATCCCTAAATTGTTCCTAGTTATTGCTCTATTAAGACTAGAAATTAATTAAATGTAAAAAGACTAACACACATTATGTTTTTCCTTGTGAAAGAAGTGTTGTGCCCAAATAAGTTATAAAAATACCTATGCTATCCTACTCCAAAGTATACGAGGTAGTTGTAGTTGATTACCTAAGGTCGTCTCCTATGGAGGTGAAATTGGTTCACTTAAATTAACCTTCAACAAGAAATAAAAATAAATACAATCCTAAAGATTCTATCCCGATTTGTTGAGTGAAAGTTTTTAAAGAAAACCACGAGATTAAATTGAAAAGTATAATGATTCAACCAGAAGCAAAGATGAATAGATTAATTGAAATGGAAAACTCTTGAGAATTAATTTCACTAATTTAGTTTCCTATGCATGACTAAGGGGAAATGATTGGATAGTTGTCTTATGAAAATTACTAATCGGGTTTTAAAATTAATTCAAATAACAAACTAATCTAACTTTTGTATTCAACAGGTTTATTAAACCCAACTAATAATTACCACTTAAGTTAATAAATTTCTAATTCTTAGCCTAAGCGTCTATAGTTTCTCATTCAATATTAAACTTCTTCTCTTAATCCTTCGTTTAATACTAAAATGATGCAAAGTTTGATCATGTTATTACATCCATTCAATTCAGAAACTATAGCAAACATAAGACAACAACACAGTCCCTCAATCATGCATATTTGACTAAAATAGCTACATTATTCCTTAAGAAAAAGGGATCAGTCTATCATAGTGTAAAGATGGTTCATCATTCTAACATTTTAATCCCATATTTAAAAATAACAGAAGTATTAAAGCAATAAAACAGTGAATACTAAATGGACTATTAATCTTTAACAAAGAAAATATGTTGAGTAGTTAAAATATAAAGGAGTTCAATAGATGAGTTCAACATAAATGTTTTGCAACACAACAATAGAGATGAAAAGGAATAAACAAACGAATGGCCTCTTGGATGATGAAGCGAGCGGTGGATCTCTAGTCAAACTTTACCTCTCTTGCATTGGCTCTCACCTTCTACCTCTAGTTTGAGCTCACTCTCTCCGTTACTTTTCTCTCTTCCTCCTCAGTTTCTCTTCTTTATTCTCTTATCCGAAGCTCTGTTTCTCCGCCTCCCTCTCTATCTCTTTGTTTTTGTTTTATTCCAACAGAATGTGTGTCTGTGTGTAGAATCATCGAATGAGAAAGTGAATAAAAGTGTCCAGAGTGTATCCATCCGTTGCTACCCCTCTATTCTTTCTATTTGTAGTCTCATTTAGGTCTAGGTTTTTGAGCTCTTTATCCTGCAGATGCCTCGTATAATTGCATGAATTAAAGGAATAATTTGTCATAGGTGTGCATGAGGTGGTCACAGGTATGACCACCATTGTCACACTATAGTCATAGGTGTGACCATATAATTAGGTGTGTTTGCATGGAATTAATCATGAAATAACCATGTATGTATGCAATTAAACCACGTGTGCATGCAGCTGGCTAGAGAAAGAAGCATGGAAGCTGGTGAGATAAAGAAGCACGCAGCTAGCACCGTAAGCATGCATGGGAGCTTCACTTATAGTAAGAAGGTAGCTGGTCCACTCTCCATTCTCTCAAGAAGGTTGATATGTATACAAGCTATGAGAATAGCTAGAAGCATGCATGAAAGTTGTATGGTGTTGGCATCACCGTGAGAAGGCATCAGCTAAAGTGAGTATGACATGCAATTAACATCTGTGACTATGTAACTAACACGTGTGACCATACAATTAATATGCAACACCCATATGCATGCACAATTCTTCTTGTTTTTCATATCACATTAACAAAGTTCTCCATTTAACATTCATCCAAGAGTCACCTCATTTTCACTCAATCCATATCAACTATGGATTAAAGATAAGAATTTGTAACCCAAAATCAAAATATGAATGCAAGCAAAATCCATAAAAACTAGACACAACAATTCCCCACATTTAAACTATGCTTGTCCCTAAGCAAAAGAAATAACACTATATTATAAAAACGTAAACAATGAAAACAATGTTTTTTCTAATTAATAATCAAATATATCAATGATCATTTTGATAAACACAATATGAAAACTTAAAACTCACAATAATCTGTGAACAGACTATTCTTCGCATGCTTAGCCAAAATGAACAATACTTTAACTTAAAGACCATTAACAATTGTGATAGACACTCACTCCACTTTCCATTCTCTCAAGTATTCAAAGGTAGTATATATATTCACTCATTGTTCATTTCATGTATGGCATCTACCATAAGCTTGCTCACTAATCCAATCTCCATCGCTCATATCAAACACATACATCAATTCAAAGGTCTTTATTTCGGTTGTAATAGGGTTGGGCTAAGGGTAGGAAAAAGGAAAATTGTAGTTTAAGACCACAACGCAAATTGAGCATTTAAAACAATACGAAACAATGAAACTTAAAAAAAACTCAATTCTTTCCTCTCATTTTAAAAAATTAACACTTTCCATTTTTACTTTTCTCCTCTTCTTTTCATTTTCTGGTCATCTTCTCTTCCTTCCTTCCTTTCTTTTCTATTTCTTTTTCTCTTTTTCTCTTTTTCATTTTTTCTTCTTCATTTTTTTCTTTCTTTTTTTACTATATTTGCATTTATTTATTAAGAATAAGATTAAGTTTAGAAGAGAAAAATGTAAAGGAGAGATACAAATTCTTACAAACTTGCCCATTCCTAACACTAAAGCCAACTATATGCTATGATTCTCCCACACTTGTTGAAAAAATTATTCCCTAAATGCAATCATACACATTCAAATGCTCTACTTGCCTTATGGTAGCTATAATAAAAAGAATAAATAATTAAGGTCAAGGTTTATATTTTGAGTTTAAGGAAAGAAAAGGGTTCATGTTAAGCTCAAAAGGGGTTCACTAAAGATAACATCTTGGTGGCTTTTTAAGCAAAAGGGGTAAATCTTAATTGCCTTCATCATTTCAAAGTTTGTATAAGATTATCTAATCTCAACTAGTATTTGCAAGCAAGTTCTAGAGTTCCTCAATCATAAAAGAACACTCTTAACAAAGAATACTTAAATTGATGTTTAATAGTTCAAAAAGGCTCAAATTCTTAACAAATGAAAAGTGTCATTCATCTATCACAAGAAGCTAATGTCCTTTTAACTGAAATCCAAGTCAGTTACAAGTACACTCATTTACTCATATTATGGATTTCTAATCTCGATCAAGTTTATGTCATGACCATACATCTCTAACTACAAAATGGGGAAACAAACACACAACACACAAATAATAACTTTTTTATAACTAATACTTCCCCTCACTTAAACATCTCATTGTTCCTAATGTGATACAAAAAAGTAAAAGAGGGATTTAAGACACAAAATAGCACTCGCAAGGACAAGCATTAAAACTAAAAGACATTAAAATAATAAGCAATAAAAATAAAGAAAAGAAAAGGGATAGAAATACAATACAAAAGTATGGGTGGTCGCTATATTGATGCAGTGTGAAGCATGACGTACTACATTGAGGAGCAGTCAGCAGTTGCGAGGAAGACAAATAGAAGAGGTTGAAAATTAGGTCTGTGCACATAAAACAAATAGATTAAATTGAGGTTTGCTAAAAAGAAATAATAAACATCTAATTGAAAAATAAAATAGAAATCATATGGGCTACCTCCCATTTAGTGCTTCTTTAATGTCTTTTAGTTGGACACCTTAATTGTTATGCTCAAGGTGGATTGCTTAAAGTGACCGATTCCACTATCTTCTTCTCTTCATTATGAATTTTTTTAAAGAACTTCCTAACCTCTACCTTAGTTGCATCGACCAGTAATTGGCAACATTCATCACTCTCTTTAACCAAGTCCAGCTTCTTTTCTTCTTCTTCCTACAAGGTGAAATAGAAATATGCAGCATTAATTTAATCAACAAAAGAACAATCTTTAGAAACAGTAGTAGGAGGAACAAGTTCAACATTAAAGATAAAAAATTCTACTATTTCTCCCAAAATAGTCATGCTCAATTTTGCATTCTTCACGTCAATCAAGGTATTGGTAGTGGCTATAAAAGTCCTCCTTAAGAGTATGGTGTGCTACTTCCTTTGTTGTTTAACCTCCCCTATGTCTAAGACCACGAAGTCTACAGGAACAATTAATCCTCCAACTTTTAATAACACATCCTCCATTATTCCTTTCGGATAATGAACTGATCTATCAGCTAATTGCAAACACATGTTTGTAGGTCTTAACTCTCCTAGATCCAATTTCTCATAAATAGATTTATGCATAAGGTTTATACTCCCCCTAAGGTCAAGCATACCCTTAACCTCATCACCATTACCCATTGATATTTGCACAAAAAAACTCCCTGGGTCTTCCAATTTGGGGGGTAATTGTTGTTATAACACCACACTTGCAACCTTTGAAACTATTACCTTCTTGTTTGACTCAAAATTCTATTTCTTGGTGCTTAGTTTCTTAACGAACTTCATATAAACTGGAATGTTTTTTATCATACCTAATAAAGGCAAGTTAATAGTAACTTTGGAAAATATGTTCTAAAGATTAGAAAATTGCTTTTCTTGTTTTGATTCCTTAATGCGGCTTAGATATAGGATTAGTGGTCTATAAGGATTAGCTATCTTATGCAGTCGTGGCCTTTCATTATAGTCGATTGTATGCCCTTATTTTTCACCTTTCTGTACGTGACTCAAAAAGTTGTCGTGCTTATTACCTTCTTCATTCTGCTCACTTTTTTCATTGGTGAGGCTCTCCTCCTCTTAATTACCTGCACCAAACAGATTAGAAGGGATCTCAATATAACTATCAATTACCTTACTACTTCTCATAGTAGTGACTACTTGGGCTTGCTAGGGTTGACTGAGCAACTTCCCTTTCTGATTGTTAAGTATTTGAGCAACGAGTTGCCTACTTGGATCTCAATCCTCTGCATAGATGCCTCCAAAGGATTAAACCTCTTATTGTTCATATCTTCATTTTGAGTTGTGACTTAAACAAACGCATTCAGGCTTTCTTCTAAAGAAGGCTTGCTTGGTGGGTTTTGAAGTGAGGGTTTCCCTTGGTAATAATTTTGGTTCTGAAAAATTTAGTACTGTGGTTGGGGTTGTATTGGTTAATTATTGATCTTTTATGAAAAATTAGGGTGGTTTCTCCAAATAGAGTTGTAGGTGTTAGAGTACGGATCATTTTGCTCCCATGGTTGAAAATCGTTGAGTGAGTTCACTTGTTCTTCCTTATCTACAAAAGACTCACAAGAATACAAGCAAACATTAGCTCCATGACCACAAATTCCACATATACCACATATCTCTTGATTTGGAACATTTTGGCGTAGTCTATAGTTAGCATTTTTACATGCCTTATTAACTCAGCTAATTGCATAGTTAATTCTTAATTCGAGCTCACTTCATGAACTCCAGCTCTTCTCCCCCTCACACTCTTTTATTAAGAATTGGCCAACATTTCGAAGATCTCATGCATTTCTTCAGCTGGCTTCTCTCCCATATCTCCTCTTGCTGCATTGTCCACCGTGAACTGAAATTGTTATGTCAATCCATCATAAAAGAACTAGTTTTGAATGTGGAGTCGAAAATTATGATTTGGACATTGAATTAGTAGAAGTTTGAAGCATTACCACACCTCATGGAATGGCTTTTCCTCCATCTAAGTGAAGATAGCTATCTTTTTCTGTAACTCAGAAGTCTTCTAGTGGGAATAAAACTTTCCCATCAATTCGTTGTACACCTACTCCCATGTAGTCAATGAATTAAGTAGAAGGGTCATCTACCATGCCTTGACCCTATCCTTCAATGTTTATAGGAAGCACCTCATCCTGAGTTGATCTTTATTTAGGCCATCCAAAGGAAATGTCTAGAGAGTGGTGTAAAATTCATGAATGAAGCTTAAGGGGTCTTCATTGGGAACCCCATAGAATGACGGCAACATATTGTAGTGGATACTCTTTAATTCATAGTTCCTAGTTGCCTCTCCCAATCGTATGCACGAAATGGCAGTACCAATTACTGATCTAGCATACTCCTTCATTATTGGTTACCTTTCACCCATCTATTGATCTTTTAGTTTGGGTCCCTCGAGATTATTTTCAAAGTCCCTTGGAAGTTCTCTTATCCAATGTACATTGTCAAATAAAAAACAACAGTGAATTAATAAGAAAATTACTAAAATAACTCAATGAAATAACACGACAAAAATGTATCAGTGAAGAGACAGAAGAATCAAAATTAAAGTAAGTGCAAACACTAAACACCTCCCATACAATGGAGCCAAAAACTGGTTGTGCCTAAATAAGTTCCAAAAATACCTAGGCTATCCTACTCGCAAGTATACGAAGTAGTTGTAGCTGATTACCTAAGGTCGTCTCCCATAAAGGTGAAATTGGTTCACTTAAATTAATCTTGAGCAAAAAATAAAAACATATGCAATCCGAAACATTCTATCCCAATTTGTTGAGTGAAATCTTTTAAAGAAAGTCACGAAATTAAACTAAAAAGTATAATGATTCAACCAAAAACAAAGATGAATATATTATTCAAAAGGGAAAACTTTTGAGAATTAATTTCACTAATTTATTCTCCTATGCCTGACTAAGGGGAATCGATTAGATAGTTTTCTTACTAAAATTATCAATCGGGTTCTAAAATAAATTCAAATAGAAAACTAATCTAACTTTTGTCTTCAATAAGTTTATTATCTAAATTAATTATTAAACGTAACTAATAATTACCAATTAAGTTAATAAATTTATAATTCTTAGCCTAAGCATCCATCGTTTCTCATTCCATATTAAATTTCTTCTTTTGATCCTTCTTTTAGTTCCAAAATGATGCAAAGTTTTATCATACTATTACATTCATTTAGTTCAAAAACTATAGCAAACATAATACAACAAAACAATCCCTCAATCTTGCGTAGTTGACTAAAATAGCTACATTAATCCTCAAGAAAAATAGATCAGCCCATCATAACATAAAGACAATTCACCATTCTCAAAAAATTCAATCCCATATTCAACAATATCAGAAGTATTAAAGCAATAAAACAGTCAATACCGAATAGATTATCAATCTTTAACAAGAAAATAGGTTCAGCAAAGAAAATATAAAGAAGTTCAACAAATGAGTTTAACAGAAATGTTTCACAACACAGTAGCAAAAATGAAAAGGAATAAACAAATGAATGGCATTTCAAATGATGAAGCTAATGGTGGATCTCTAGTCAAACTCCACCTCTTTGGCGTCGGCTCTTGCCTTCTACCTCTAGTCCGAGCTCACTCTCTCTGTTACTCTTCTATCTTCCTCTATCTCCCTCTCTATTTTTCTGTTTTCATTTTTTTCCAACCAAATGTGTGTCTGTGTGTAGAATGATGGAATGAGAGAATGAATGAATGTGTTAAATGCGTATCCATCGACTGCCACCCCTTTATTCTTTCTATTTGTAATCTCACTTAGGTTTAGGGTTTTGAGACCTTCAACCTACAGGTTCCACATATAATTAGACAAATTAAAGGAATAATTTGTCACGGGTGTGCATGAGGTGGTCATGCTCGTACAACCATGGTCACGGATGTGACCATTGTCACACCCATGAGTTACATGGTTATGGGTGTAATCATGTAATTAGGTGTGTGTGCATAGAATTAATCATGAAATAATAAAGTGTGCATGGAATTAAGTGTTAAATAACCATGTGTGCATGGAATTAACGTGAATTAGCATGTGTACATATAGCTGGCTAGATGAAGAAGTGTGGAAGCTGGTGAGATGAAGAAGCCTGCAACTAGCATTGTGAGCATACATAGGAGCTTCACTCTTAATGAGAAGGTAGCTAGTCCACTCTCCATTCTCTCAAGAAGGTGTACATACCGTGAGAACAATGGGAAGCATGCATAGAAGTTCCATGATGTTGGCATCATTATGAGAAGGCATGAGCTAAAGTGAATGTGACATGTAATTAACATGCATGACCAGGCAATTAACGTGTCACACCTATTTTTATGCACAATTCTTCTTATTTTTCATGTCATATTCACAAAATTCTCCATTGAACATTCATGCAGCATTCACCTCATTTTCACTCAATCCATATCAACTTTGGATTAAAGACAAGAATTTGTAACCCAAAATCCAAATATGAATGCAAGCAAAATCCATAAAAACTATACATACAGGAAGTAGTCAACCTCATAGAATAAAGTATGGAGATATTTAAACAAACATGTAGGTGCTTATTAAGAACAAGTTTACTGTATAGGCTCGATATTAGAAACCCATTTGGAACATTACTTGTATTTCTATGGAATGTCTCATTGTGATGATTCTATAAATGATCTTTTGACTTAAGGTCTCAAAATTTATCTTGTATATGGATTACTATGTTTTAATACTACTTATAACCTATTCTAATCATAGGTTGTTCAGTTAGTCATCATTGGATGTACCATGAACTATATAGAGCTACTTGAGTAATCAAGAGAAGATTCATCACCCTAAAGTGATTAAGGAGAATGTTCTACAGTTCTAAATTAGTATTGATTTAGGAAATCTTTGGTCAAGGTGAAATGATGTTCTGCAAATAGTTTACAAATGTCATTAATCGAATCAATAGCTAATGGTAGAGAACTAATATGATTGGACTCAAAATATAGTAGACACTAATTTCACACTTTATATTTAATCAAAACATTATATGATGAAAAGATTAAATTATACGAAAAATCATACATAAAAAAGTTAGTCAAAACTACTTTGACATTTCTAAATATTTATGTATTCATGATACATCACTAGATGCCAATCTTGATCTCTAATTGTAAATTGTTTAATTAGATAATTAAATATAAATTAAAAGGAGTTTTAATTTATTTAATTTTAATTATATATCAGAATTATAATTTATAATCATTGCCAACATATTTGACAACCTAATGGGTCTCACTTGAAGATAAGTTGAAGAGAGCAAAGATATTTTATTAAGTTTAACTTGATTGTAAAGTTTGAGAAATTTTATAATTAAATATGAAATATTTTAGTTGAAATTAGAATTTAATTTAAATTAAATTACTAAAATGTACAAAACTTATTATAAATAAGCTTAAGTTTTAATGGAGCTAGCATTTCTTACTTAACCCTCCCTATAAGAGTTACAGAGTTCTCTCAACCTATTATGTGGATAATATTAAAGGAAACACTGTGTGGCTATAGTGGTTAAGATGACTCAGTTTTGGAAACGATTAAAGGGATATGATAAGATTATGATCAGATATCATAATAAGGTACAAATTAAGATTTATATTTTATTATGATTTATGTGCTAATCATTTTATAGAATTAACGTGATCTTGGTTTTCAAGAAATCAAAATATAAAAAGTTTCGTAATTATTTCATTGTAGTTAGGTTCAAATCCCACCCCAGTTTCCCATCACTTCTTCTGCCAATGTCTCATTCTGTCTCCCTTCTTGTTTAAACCTTATCATGACTGAACTTTAGCTTTCATTTTGATGCCCCATCGTGTTGTTTCCAAGTCTTGAGAACCTAAAATAAATATTAGTTTAGTCAAACACCCATGTACATTACTTTTCATTCACTATTTTAGGCATCGTTAACACCACATAATGGTGTTAAGTTGAGGGATTCAATTGATTCCTAATGCAATAAAGTTGGATTGTTAGAGGATAGGATATATTCAGGTCATGGAATTTTGTTCTTTATCAATGTTTAAACCAGTTTTTAGGAAGTAGGAGCTATAAATGATCTATTCCCATAGAGAAAATTCTACTTCTCCTCAGAATTATTGTTGGTTTATCCCATAGACTCTTGAGAAACTACCATTTAGAACTTGATCACCATGCATCCAGTTCAAACAATAATGCCCATAAACCTCGTCTCAGGAGAATCTTCACCCTCAAATCTCATCTTGAATCGCATACTAACACAAACCGACCATTAATAACCTTGATATACTTGTTCAACCTAAGAATAAGCTGGTTTGTCCTCACTTTGTAGTATATGACAAAGAAAATGAGTCTTTATAGTAATTGTATAATAGGCATGTATTGTTAGTTTATGTACCTAATATTAATCATTGGTTGTAATTAATATATGAAATTATTAATTTGTTTAATAAAAATATTTTTATTTTTATATGTTATGTTTATTTTGATTTAATATTTAATAATAAAGATAAAATTCACTAACTTACCAAAAAAAGATAAATTTATTAAATTAATTACTTTGCAATTGAAATTGTGATGAAATCATAGCAATAAGATTCAATTCACATTTACGCATTATCTTTTATTTGTTTTTAGTTTTATTTTTATCAACACGTAATATTGATGGAAGAATAAAAACTCATATACTATATTTATTTTTATGAAAAAAGTAATTAATCTCATAAATTAAAGTATGTTTAAACAAATGTGTAGGTATTTATTAGAAAATATGTTACACTGACCCAAATATGAGGATCCCAAATATAACTTATGTTTTAGTTCTCTTATGATGACTGTACAATTGATCCTTGATTACTAAAGTATACATAAATCACTTAAAAAAACAACACCTAGTAGAAATCCCGCTAACATGTGAGATTTGGGTGGTCCAGTAGGATGCAGCCTTACCTCTAACTAATAAGCTCTTTAAGCCTTACTATATTTTGATATTATTCATGATCTACTCTATATTCAAATGTAACATTTAGATGATGACATGATTCAATTATATGTTATAGCCATGCATAATATGTTAAGTCAAACCACTTTAATATTCTTAATATTTGGGTGA
>JAOQMP010073563.1:0-20340 GCA_027563575.1 Erythroxylum pedicellare | reverse complement strand
GAAAATTGTGCGGCGTTCAAAAGAGTTTTAGAACGT
This sequence comes from Erythroxylum pedicellare, assembly GCA_027563575.1. Classification (NCBI taxonomy): domain Eukaryota; kingdom Viridiplantae; phylum Streptophyta; class Magnoliopsida; order Malpighiales; family Erythroxylaceae; genus Erythroxylum; species Erythroxylum pedicellare. The sequence goes on along the minus strand of JAOQMP010073563.1, from coordinate 20,304 downwards.
GCTCAGCTTCTTCATGACTCATTTCATTCATCTAAACCATGTTTCATGCATATTCAAGTATGGAGAACAAAATATCTTAACACTAAACTCAAAATCGTAATGTAAAGAGAGATGAGATAAAATTTACCTATACTTTCCGTTAGTGATATCTTCAAATCCTTTGCGAATTTCTCAAATCTAATGATAGATTTGAGTTTCTTGACCCCAAATTAGCTTAGAACACCTTAGTTTGGATTGAAGAATCAAAAACTTAGTGTAGATTAAGTGATGGACGAAATTTCCTCTTCTCCTCCTCTTTTCTCCTTGTGCAGATTAAATGATGGCTGAAACTTCCTCTTCTCCTCCTCTTTTCTCCTTTCTTCTCCTTTCTTTTGATTTGAAACAAGATGGTTTAAGTCTTAAAAGGGAAGCGCACGGCCACACATAAGAAGAGGTAAGAATTTTGACTCTTCTTTGAGCACAATATGGTAAAGTTACCTTTTTACCCTTAGGTTATATGAAATTACCATTATACCCTCCAAACTTTTCCTAAATTTGCATTTAAGCCCAAAATTTAAGAATGACCAAAACTTTTATTTTCATTTTGGTCCTTAAATTTTTGAAGATTATAATTAAGCCCTTTAACTTAATAAAATTACATATTGATCATCTAAGAATTGAAAAATTACGTTTAAGTCTTTTAACTTTTAATAGTTGTGCAAATAAGCCTTTATGTTCATCAACTTTTCCAATTAAGATTTCTAAGTGTCCAATAAGTCTATAAATCATGTCTAATCACCTATAAGGAATTAGAAAACATTTAATTTGACCACCATGGTCATATCCATCCAATGGATTTGGTCTTATACACTTAGAAGCTTACATGTCAAAAATCTCCAAGATTTTGCATACAGATGAACTTTAAGTTCATATATGGGCATATAACATTATATATCACTGGAATACGTACCAACAGGATTCAAATACATCTTTGAACTCATATACACCCATGTATATATTAATATAAAGTAGCATCTCCAAATACAGGACAACATAAAAGGGCTCAGAAAGTCCAGCGTTACAAGTCCTCCCCTCCTCGAAAAAGTTTTGTGCCCAAAACTCCTAAGTCGAGGAAATAAATAAATGGGGGTACTGACATCTCATAGTATCCTTAAATTTTCATGTCATCTCCTTCACCTTGTTAGTGTTCCAAAGAATTTTAACCGTGGGTACCTCCTTGCTACGTAATCTCTTTATCTATCAATCCAAAATCTGAACTAGTTTCACGTCAAGACTCGGGTCTTCTCTCAGCTCTACTAGAGGTGTCTCCAAAATATGAGATGGATCCGGTAAGTACTTTTTAAGCATCGAGACATGGAACACATTACAGATCCTATCCAAGTCTGGTGGTAATTCCAACCAATGCGCCACAGTCCTGACACGCTTCAGGATGTGGAAATGCCCGATATATCGATGGTTTAGCTTCCCTCGACTCTAAACTATGATAATACCTTTCCATGGTGATATCCAAAGAAAAACCCTGTCACCAAATGTGAACTCTACTGGTCGTTGCCTCTTGTCTACGTAACTCTTTTGACGATCTTGGGCAACTTTCACCTTCTCTTGAATGATTTTTATCTTTTAAGTGGTGACTTCTATCAATTCAGCTCCTTTGATTTTGGCCATACTAACCTCATCCCAACACAGAGGTGTCCTGCATTTTCTACCATAAATTACTTCATATAGTGGCATACCGATACTTGTCTGATAACTATTTTTATAAGCAAACTCTATCAAAGGCAAGTGCTGGTCCCAACTCTCTTAGAATTCCATCACACATGCTCTCAGTATATCCTCCAGTGTCTAAGTGGTCTTCTCTGACTGACCATCGATCTGGGGTAGAAGGCAATACTAAACTTCAGTTTAGTCATTCCTAAAATTTCAGTCAAAATTGTGAGGTGAATCTCGGATCCCTATCTGATACTATCAAAACTGGCACCCCGTGTACCTTCACAATCTCATCGATATACAGCTTTGTCAATCCCTCCATTGAGTAGGTTGTGTGGACAGGCGGAAAAAAAGTAGACTTCATCAATCTATCCATTATAAACCAAGTAGCATTATGACCCTTCGATGTACGAGGTAGTCCAATTACAAAATCAATTGTCATAGGCTCCTACTTCCATTCCAGAATAGGCAAAGACTGTAACATACCTGCTGGTTTCTAATGCTCTGCTTATGTATCTTCAGTTGTCTAGAAGCATATGTGATCACTCGCCCAGCTTGCATAAGTACACAGCTAAGTCCCTGACGACTGGCATCATTGTATACCTCATACCTAAGCCCTAGGGTAGGTAGAGCAAGCACTGGTACAGAAGTCAACCACCTCTTCAGCTCTTGGAAACTTGCCTCATATTTATCATACCACTAAAATTTTATCCCCTTCTAGGTAAGCCTTGACAAAGGGGCTGTAAGTATTGAAAAACCCTCAATAAATCTCTGATAATAACTAGCTAACCCTAGAAAGTTGTGGACTTCTGTCACATTCTTGGGTTGTTCCCACTCAACTATAGCTTCCACTTTCTTTGAATCTACAAAAATACCTTCCTTGATACGACATCCCTAAGGAATCCTATTTCCCTCAGCCAAAATTCAAACTTTGAGAACTTCACATACAACTGTCTTTCGCGAAGTATTTACAAAACAATCTAGACATACCTAGCATGCTCCTCTCCATCCTTAGAATAAATCAAAAGATCACTAATGAAGACTATGATAAACTGATCTAAATGAGGATGGAACGCCCTGTTCATGAAATCCATAAATACTGCAGGTGCATTGTCAATCTGAATGGCGTCACTAAGAGTTCATAGTGTCCATACTCATCTAAAAAGCAATCTTGTGCACATCATTCTCATCAATCTTCAATTGATGGTACCCAAACCTCAGATTTATCTCTGAGAATACTTTAGCTCCCCTTAATTGATCAAACAAATCATTGACCCTTGGAAGTGGAAATTTATTCTTGATGGCAACCCTATTTAACTGCCAATAATCAACACATAACGGAGGGTCCCATCCTTCTTTTTAATAAATAATACTGGTGCTCCCCATGGTGAATGACTTAGTCTGATAAAGCCCTTGTCTAATAACTCTTATAGTTGAATCTTGAACTCTTTCAATTCTATTGGTGTCATGCGATACGATGATATAGATATTGGTGTCGTCCCCAGGACTAAGTCAGTAGTGAAATCAAACTCCCAATTAGGTGACAATCTAGGTAACTCCTATGGAAAGACATCGGGGAACTCGCACACAATAGAGACATCTCTCGGTTCGATCCTCTATGCCTAAGTGTCAATCATATGTGCGAGGTATGACTGGCACCTTTAACGAGTCAACCTCTGAGCCTTGATCACCAATATTAAACAACTCGAGAATACCTGCCGGTTACTAGCAAATATAATCGGAACTCCATCTTGGGCTTCAAACTCCACCTCTTTCTTAAAACAATCACCCTGGTGCGATACCTCTCTAACCAGTCAATCCCCAATATCACCTTGAAATCCCGGAGATCGAGGGGAATAAGATTTGCCTTAAATACAGCATCACCGATTTTTATCTCATAAGCTTTATATACTTCATTGCAAGCCACTTGCTCTCTAAGATGAGTGACTACAATGAGAGGGCGATCTAACGGCTCCAAGGGATGACTAATATCCTCCGGCTCAGGTCACAAATGTTTAACCTTGCGATGACTTTCCCTTCCTCGTCCAACCATGCCATCACTATAAATTAATGAAAAAACATTTCTTAATAAAAGAGAATGGGCTAAGCCTAGCTTATCTGATATCCCAAACATCCTAAGGGATGTCAACAAGTACTTTGATCGAGGTCAAAATCATTCGATCATTAAGGAGGTCAACTTAGCAATCTAAGACTCAACTTATTGACCAAAGACTTTCGAAACCCGTACTCGACTCCTAAGGTTTATGGACTTTTTAAAAACGAAAATAACATTTTTGAAAATGTAAAAATCAGGCTTTGATATCAATTTAATTGTCACGGTCCGATACCACATCGGGCTCATGACAACCGCCATATACCCAGGCTAAGGACACTCAAAGTATTCATAATCTGACTATGTAAGGCTAATTGAATACCTCTTTTTTTTTTTGAAAAATTGGAGCAACATAACGGTTATATTTTAAAAATCCCAAAACCTCCAAACAATTTTTAACACACTTCTATATTCATACAAAATTTTTTACCACAACTTCAAGACTTTAAAGTTCACTCAAAGCAAACTCAACAACAGTGTCAAAGTTCATAGATAAGGTCTTTTTCAATGACAAAACAGTCAATAGTTAAATTTATAAAATCATAAAGCATATTCACATAACCAACCCAAAGAAAACAATTCATAACCTACTATACAACTAAAGTACAAAACAGAAACTACCTACGTGCAATAATACCCTAAAAATGTCAAAAGACTGCATGATCCACTCAAAGCTTTAAGCTCACTAAATTAACCTGGATGGTTGGAAATTGGAGTGAGTGAGTACACTATGTACTCAGTGAGCAACAAAAACATATATTGCGAATAAAACTCGATACACACCAAGACGGTATAGATAACCTATAAAGTGAACATACAACACATAGAAACACATAGGCCTAGCTTATAACTCGACGTATACTGGCTAGGAACCATATAGCCCTAACCTACTAATTCACTCATCTGGTGAACATAGGTTCCAGTTCCAATGTACAAAAGCATAAAAACATTATATGTATAAATAAAATCTCATAAGAAAACAATATCAAGATAAGCCAAAACAATCATATGTGACACCAGTAGTCGGCCAACTAATGCGCACACCTACTGATACTTGGTGTTAGATCGACTTTCATCCATCGTGAGTCTGAACTATAGTCGACAAGAGCATCTTAACCCTAGGTGATGACCTCGTTAGTTTCCAGACCCTAGGTGTGGAATCACCTGCAAGTCCTATAGAAGGATGTCAATACAGAGACTCGACTTTCATATACCAATGTCAAGGGTACGAGGGTCGCTTAAATCAATTGTGCCTAGCACACGATTTTATACATTTATATAAGGATCTTTGTGATTAGTGAGGTAACGATTGGCCAAAAGAGAGTGATATTGTATTTTATACACTTATGTAATGATCTTTGTGTGGTGAGGTAACGTTACCTCACCAATCACAAAGATCATTACATAAGTGTATAAAATACAATATCACTCTCTTTAAGCTATAGGATTCGACCATTAAGCTTCTCACATGGTTACTTCCTTACTATTGGTATTAGCTTTTCTTTCGCATTTTTTAAGGCATTTAATGCCTTTAATCCAATACTTACTCATTTCAACACATAATTAAGCACATTTTGATCCAAACACATTAGGCCATTACTCATCAATCTAAGCAACAATTCAAGTTCACTCTAACTAAACATGAAAGTGTTTTCTAATGCATACCATTATAAAGCCTTAAATCCTAAGCCAAGTTCACTTAGGCATTTTATCAAACACCTAATGTGCACGACTTTCAAATCACATTTTCAAGACTTTATCATAATAATTCATGCTCCTATCATGTCATATAGTAACACTTCCAATTCCACACTCCATTCAAACCGTTTCCCTTCATTTAAGCTATATTTATCAGTTACACAACTCAATACGTTAATCCACTTCTTCTCTATCATTTCGACCCAACCTTAACTAACATACATCCTCCTCATTCTTCATCATCAATTCACATTATACATTTATAATTAACACCATAGAATTCATTTAAATCATCAATTCCAAAAGTTATCTAAAACTTCACAAACTTTCACCAAAGAGAGGGCATTTCGGTTTTGGCTTATGGAAGCTTCTCCATGACTCATTTCATTCATATAAACCATATTTCATGCATATTCAATCATGGAGAACAACATATCTTAACACCAAACTCAAAATCATAACGTACAGAGAGATGAGACAAACTTTACCTATACTTTCCTTTAGTGATATCTTTAAATCCTCTCTGAATTTCTCTAATCTAATGATAGATTTGAGTTCCTTGACCCAAAATTAGCTTAGAACACCTTGGTTTGGGTTAAAGAATCAAAAACTTGGTGTAGATTAAGTGATGGCCGAAACTTCCTCTTCTCCTCCTCTTTTCTCCTTTCTTCTCCTCTCTTTTAATTTAAAACAAGATGGTTTAAGTCTTAAAAGTGAGAGGTAATGAGTAATGGAGTCAAAGCAGAGGATTAGTATCTAAGATATCCTTGTACCATTGTTGTGATGAGATTATCATTAACACCAAAATAGATTATCCATATGATTATCTCATGGTAGGTCATCCAATGTACTTACTACTCTTAGTAAACATCCATATGTTTACTCTAAATTAATCATATTTGCAACTTATGAGATCTATGACTTAATCTAATCAAGAGTATATCATGTGCTGGTTTATTCGGATTAATAATGCTCGTCTCATTAATCCTATAACTAGGGATAATTTAAATACTAACATAATTACACATGATAAGAATCTCATCATCATAATTTCCTTGATGCTATGTAATGTATGAAGGACTTCATTAATTTGATTTAATAAAGAACATAAACATCAAATTAATGAAAAAACCTTTTTATTAATTAAAAATGTGTACAATAAGTGCTAAAGGTGATTGCTTTTAAAGTACTTCTCTAACACAGTACTTGCCTATAGTAGCTGTAGTTACATCGTATGCTTATAGTTAAGACTTAATCAATTTTTTCTTACCATTGAAAGGGACTGTAATATTATAAAACCCTATTTTATTAATCTGGTCATTTTCTAAGCAACTTTTGTTTTTTTATGTTTATTTATTTATCTTTAGATATCTCTTTCTTAGTCTTGTGTTTGTTACTAAATTTTAGGATTTAGTTTCATTGCTACAACTAACAAACACAATGAAAAGATAAAGAGGACAATATTATCTAAGAGATTATATAAGCTTGCTTATGGTGATATTGGAAGCTTGGAATAAGAGGCATGGTAACATATATTTGGAAGCTCAACTAATATTAGTGATATGTCACAACATTTGTGATGGTGGCCACCCTAATTATAAATGTCAAGTATTGTATTACATATGGAAGCAGTCAATTTGCATAGAGAATTGGCCTCAAATCATCCTTGATGAATTAAACTTACAATCCGAAATGGAGCAACCATATCGACTTTTCATGGAATGATCAAGTTCCATTTAGATTTCTATAACAATAGCAGCAGAGGAGGATCAATGTCTTAAAGAACTCCTTTTGAAATCCATTACTACAGTCAACGCTAACCTTTAAGAAACTAAAGAGTTATTAGCCTCTTTGTACAACAAAAGACTTCTAAATCGGTAGCTTGTTAATCTTGTATCTAACGAATAATATGGTGTTCTATCCAAATGAATTAAGCTAAATCTAAGGGAACAAGTTAATTTGAAAATTTATGGAGTAGAAAGGAGCTAAAGGTTGAAGAGAAGGAAGAAAAAGCTATTATTCAAGAAGAGAAGGAAAAGGAAAAAAAAAAAGAGGAGAATCTAAAGAAGGAGGCTATCAAGGAATTTTGACAATCATTTGAAGTATAGAGGACTCAAACTTTCCACATAATAAACCATTAGGATCAATCGAAGATCTAAGAGGTCTTATTATTCCTTGTTTTATTGACCTTTATTTTACCAAAAAGGTATGAAGACATTTACTTGGTTTTATTAATTCGATACCAAATGTCATTATTATATTGTAACTTGTGGCATATTTGCAGGCTAATAAGCCTTTATTTTAGAAAATAGGTAGAACGAAATCGTTCATTATAAATCTAGGTTGAGTTTGTCTGAAAAAAACTCCAGCTACAAAATTCATAACAAAGCATTACTTGGAAGGCAACTCAATATTTATGTTTTTTTGTTTTGATCTTGTAGTTTTAAGTTTATCTTGATGTTCATTTCTACTTAAGATAAGATTTTTGTAAAGTTTTGTAGGCTACAAAAGTAACATTACGTGAGTAGTATATAAAGATCAAATTTCATTGGTACTAGAGAAATGTTAATGACATTAGATAAGGTTAATGACTTATATTTCTAGGGGAGTACTAGTTATCTTCACCTCCTCTCATTATTTTTCATATTTTTCATTATTTTTGCATAACTTGTACATTAAGGACAATGTATTTCTTAAATGTGGTTGGCATAATTTGTACATTAAGGACAATGTATTTCTTAAATGTGGTTGACATACTTAATAGTCATGTTTATTAATTTTCTTATAAATAGATTAATAATAAATAATTTAATAAAATTTTCAAAAATGATATTGATTAAGGTTAGTCATTATGAGCTTAGGTATGATTGTGATTTGATTTGATTGAATAAATGGTTATAAGTTTTGACGATTTACTTGATTTTAACTTGGTTCATTAATTTTTACATGCATTGAGTTAGATGTAAATTATTTTTAAGGATTTTCATTATCCCACATAATAAAAAAAGAAAAAGAAAAAATCAAGTGTGTGAATAAATGAGCATAGAATAAATTCACTCCATTAGCTTCAAATCAATAAAATGGTTAAGCTAAAGAGTGGTGCTAGCAGCCATTTAAGATAGTGAACTAATTGAGTAACTGAAAATATTCATGACATGGTGCTTACTCTTGCATTAAGAGGCTATGTAACCTTTCAAACAAGCTTTTAAATGCTCCTATATAATTTTAATTTGGTATTTTTTAAAATGAGTATAAAAAAGTTTAGAAGTTGAGGCATTTTTATCATATGTGTTCACTTTATGAGTTAATTGGAATGGTATGAATTGAGTTAAGGATTGAAGAATTGCAAATAAATTGAATTTATTTATGATTTTATGTTGATACTAAGTGCTTAACAATTTAATCAACGTAGTAATTGAACGAATAATGGATAATCTTGTATAACATCTTTAATGTGTTTAACTCTTTCCAAGATTTGTATCTTATTAAAATAAGAGTAATGAAATTGATTTGCTTAAGGATAAGGAAATGCTTAAGTGTTGGAGAGTTTGATAGTGATAATTACATCATTTTATCTTGTATTTTGAATATTTTTAAATGATTGGAACTTAATTTGATTTATACATCGTTTAGCTCTCCAATAAAGAATGAATGAATTTGTGCAAGTTTGAGTTCATTTGGAATGACTTTAGGATAATTTTATGGGAAGGAATTAGAACACAGCACTAATAGAAGGACTTATATAGGATTGTGTATAGAGGGCGTGTTGAACAGGGAACCTATATGGTACTATGTAAGGGGGTGTTTTGAAGAGGGGGATCAACATGGGAGCATGTTAAATCCCATATTTAGGTTGTGTTCCTTGTTTCACTTCATTTCTTCTCATTTTTGGCCAAGGAAACACGAGGTCATATTGGAACAATATGAGAGCGATGTTAGACCTTATATTGGCAATAATTTTTATGACAAAATAAGTTGAGATGTGAATATAAAGACAACATAGGGTTGTGTTTAACTTGTGCTTCAACTAAAATTTAAGGTTTCATTAAATTAAATAAGGCAAAAAAAAAGAGACATCTAATAGGGCTAGAAATCAATCCTAAGGCTAAGGATTCTTAAAGAGTACACCAAGGAGAAACAATCTAAAGGAAAGCAAGATTGCACCAAGATCATTCAAGAAGGATATAGATTTAAGAACTGAGAGTTCATTCTTATTTCTTGTTTCTTTATTGTTCTGGCTGGTTTTGTTTTGTTTTGTTTTTGTATGAACTAATTTAAGATGTATATTTAGATGTGATGAACCTAGTATTTATGTTTTGACTTGATCTTTGGTTTAATAAAATACCTAGTTTTCTTGTGATTTATTCATGCTTTTATATTGATTGAATCAAAGGTGAAAAAATGGAAGATTAAATTATATGATTCATGCATCAAGATTTGGGAGGTGAGGTGTGTCATTAGATCACACCATAGATAAAGAGGGTTAAGCATGAGCCATTCAATATAAAGGCGTAAGATCTTCTAAGGTTACAATAAAACCTATCAAGAGAGTTGATAGAGCGAATTAAAGTATTATTAGGTTGTCATGATTCAATAAGGATTTTGATTGATTAAATTATGAATAAGGGTTGTATTTCTTGAAAGGTAATATAGGGTAGGAATTTTTTCTAGTCTAAGAAACTCAAATTGTTCATAAAATCAAGAAAACTCACACATAGTGAAATTTTAGGAGAATTCTAAATATAAGTTTTTGCTACTTATTCATTGTTACTCTTATCTATTTCTTATATTATTATCTTGTTTTATTATTTAGATTTGTTAGTTTTCTTTTCTAATTTAAGCATATATTTTATTAGACTAGACAACAGAAAGACATTACTATTAGTATTTTTAGTCCCATAGGATTAATCTGTACTCATCTATGCTGGCTATAGTCCTATCACAGGCTTCCGGTTAAAACACAATCAAATTATGGAATGAAGATTGATTTTATTAAGGAATTTAATTAAATGGATGGGAATTTCATTCTTAATTATTTTTAAGATTTTGGATTCCTAAAATTATTCATCTTATGGATAAGAAAGTTTATAACAATTCCTTCATACATTATCCTTATTAATGGAGAAGCACCAAGGCCAAATAAAGGAGTAAGGTGAATTAAGCAAGTTGACTCCCTTTTGCCTTATTTATTTAACATACTGATAGTGGTAGATTTTATAATGTTTTAGTGGATAGTTTAATATGTGTTTAGTTGTTAAATTGAATGACTAGTGCATTTTTAGGTTAGGATTGTATTGTTTAGTTAGACATTTGTGTCTTGAGTTTTTTATGGGTTAGAGTATGTCATTGAGCTTAAATTTTGTGTATTTAAGATGCCTTGACTTTTTTGTTAGTGTTTCAAATCAAATATTAAAGAACATAGGAGAATCTGAGGAAGCTCGAAACTCAACCCAGGCCCATGATTTTGGCCCATATACCACGATTGTGGCAGAAGCCTGATGGGTCTGCCACGTTTGTGATAGAGAGCAAAATCTCAGGCCATGGTCGTGGCCCATATGTAGATAGCCTTCCAGAATTAAGTTTTCAAAGGACTTTTTGGGCACAAGAAAACCCTAGGGTTTACCCTAAATGGGAAACACAATATTAAAAAAGAGAAATGACCTAGAAAGTAGCTCTCCAATCTTCCACTTTTGGGAAAAACTTCAAGGATAGAGAAGAATAAGAGAGAGAAGAGGAAGATGAGGAGAGAGGAGCCAACTTTTATTGCTACTACTTTACCGAGGCATCCTGATCCCACTTCCAAAATGTATTTCATTCATCTTTGTGTTCTTTTCTTTGGAAGTTGAGATGTATATGAATATGTTGATGGATTTGGGTTTGATCATGATAGTCTAATTTTTCTTTAGGTATTTTGACTTGATTTAAAATTAATCTAGTTATTTTTGTGTTTAATCATTTGGGTGTTATGATTAATTTTTGTAACTTCATCTTTCGGTAATAAGAGAGAGTTAATCGAATGTAAAATGATTGGGATGGGTTAATGAGAGTTAAGCGATCCAATAAACCACACAATTAATCAAATTGGTTATTATACGGAGAAAGATCTCGTGTAAGACCCTTTTGTTTTTTAGAAAGCTTAAGAACTGATTAAGGTTAGAGTTATTTGTATTGAGAGATTACATGTTTGATATTTAACTTAATTGGGGATTATTAATTAGGGTTTATGATTATAACTTGAGAGAGAGTAATCCTCCCTTCGATAGTCTAGAATTGACACCTTATTAACATATAAATGACTAGGTTAGCATTAATAATACTAAAAATCCCCCTTTCTTATAATTTGGAACTTCTTCTTGTGTGATTTCTTATTATGAATTTGATATATCTCAATTTAATTTCTTTTTGTGTTAATTTACAAATTAATTTTCTGCCAATTATCTTTATGTGTTTATTTTTCATTCTATTTTTATTTTCAATTTTATAATTCTTAGGGCCTTAAATAACTTAGAAATCAATTAGTTCACCACTCCTTGAGGGACTGACACATCACATTCTATGCCCAAGACCTGTGCACTTGCAGTATTTTGAGGATTTATAAATTACAAAACTTGCCCATCATCAAGTTTTTGGCATTGTTGTCAGGGAGTAATAGGATTAGTTTAGTTCTTGTAGTCTAAGGCATTTTCACCACTTTTGTGTTCATACAATTGCATGAAAAAAAGAGTTACTCGAAGTATAAATCGGATCACAGATACCTTAGCACTCATCATCACTCATTTAGAACAAGCCATTCGATAGGCCAAATGCAAAGAAGAAGAAATAGAGGAACCAATGGCGAAAAAGTTTCAATAAAAGCTCAATCAAGAAAGGTATCAACGCATTCAATTACGAACCCTCATGGACTTCATGAGACTAGGTTCAATGTTGTCAATTAAAAAGTAGCCTAATCACCAGTTCAAGTCGTTTCTTTTAAGATTAAACTTACCCTATTGAACATATTGCAAAAAAAAAGTTCAATTTTGTGGACTAACTATTGAGGTTCCCAATGCACATATAGTAAACTTCTTTGAAATATGTGATACCTTCCGATATCATGGGATGTTGAAAGATGTGGTTAGGATGAGACTTTTCCCCTTTACATTAGTGGATAGACCCAAAGCTTGGTATCACTTGTTGATCACCTCAAATGTCACAAGATGCGAGCAATTGATACGTGTATTCCTAGACAAGTATTTTCCCCTCTCTAAAATGAAGAATATGATAAAAGAAATTATGATCATCCAACATAATGATAGGGAATCACTTTATAAGGCATGGGAGAGATATAAGGAGTTACAAAGAAGATGTCCACACCATAACCTACTAAAAGATTACATACCCTCTACAATGGAGTCAATCCACCCACAAGAGGTACCACAGATGCAACATCGGGTATATCACTTATGTAAAAGATTATTGATGACGCGGAGGAGTTGCTTGAAGAAATGGCCAGTAATAGTTATATGTGGATGAATGACAGGAGTAGACAACCCAAAACCCTACAGAGCAAAAGGGAGCTTTAGCTATTAACCTAATCACATAAGTGCAAGCTAAGATCGACTAGTTAACTTGAGAATTAAACAATATAAAATCTTCTTCCTTAGCTTTGGTTAAATTCGTTCAACAAAAACATGAGTTGTGTGATCAAATGAACCACGACACCATTGATTATTTCCTGATGAAGGACCAAGATGCAGAGTAAGTTAACCATATGGGTACATAGTTCAGTAGAGGTGGAGAGAACAATCCATATTTTATCATGTATAACCCTGGGTGGAAAAGTCAACCTAACTTCTCTTGGACGAACAATACGGGAGGTCAATTATGACCTTAAGGGCCTCCAAGTTTCCAACAGGAAAGTCCAAATTCCATAGACATTAAATGGGATAAAATTATGGATAAGCTTGGAAGCCTAGATGATGCTCAAAAGAATCTGAAAGGTAGATTCAAACAAATAATAAAGAATCGTGCGTCCTTTATACATCATTTAGAGGTTTAAATGAGCCAGTTGGCAAACACTCTGTCCATATAAAATGAGAGGAATCTCCCAAGAACTTTTGAAGCAAAACCAAGGGAGTAAATTAAAGTTATCACACTATAAAGTGGGAAAGAGCTAAAACCACCAGCTAATATGAAAGTTACAACCCCTCTTCCTATTGAGAAAGACCAAGAAAGGAGATAGAAGTGAATATGAGTGAGTACCTACCATATGTTGCTCCTCCATTATAAACACCCCGTAGTTCCATAATCACTAATTAGATGTCATCCAAGCTAAAAGATTTAGGGAGTTTCACAATACCCTGTGTGGTTGGTGACCTTGAATTCACAAAATGCCTCTGTAATTTAGGAGCAAGTATCAACCCGATACCTTGTTTGATATTAAGAAAATTAGGGCTCGATGATGTCAAGCTAACATCAATGTTAACATTCTATTAAAAGACCATTTGGAGTAGTGGAAGATGTTTTGACACAAGTGGATAAGTTCATTATCCCTATAGACTTTATTGTTCTTGACTTTGATAAGGATACGAATTTTATGCTAATTCTCGGGCGACCTTTTAATGAAAGGAAAAGCATTAATTGATGTTCATGAAGGAAAACTGACACTTTGGATTGGAGAAGATCAAGTGGAATTTAATATGAACAAGTCCTTAAAGAATCTGAAGGAAAACGTCGTGTGTATGAAAATCAAAATTATGAGTGCAAGTATGCAGGAACAAGTAGAGAATTTCATTGCAGAAGTAAAGTCAACTAAAGTGGAGATAGATAATGAGGCTGAGAATAGGAACAAGGCTAGGTTTGAAGGAGAGAAAGAGATGGAGGATTCAGGTTTTCAAACTCTTTAAAACATATTAATCCAAACAAAAGCACCCATACCACCTTCCACTAAGAAACCACCCACCTTAGAGCTTATCCCTCTACCTACACATCTCAAATATACCTTTCTAGGTGAAGGTAAAATGTTATCCATCATCATTTTTAATCAATTGGATGGCCACCAAAAGAGTAAAGTGGTAGCGGTTGTCAAGAAGAGAATTAAGGCCATGGGTTGGCAGATATCCAATATTCGAGGTATAAGCCTTAATGTTTGTATGCATCGAATAAACCTCGAAGAAGGATGTAGAATGGTGAGGCAATGTCAATGTAGGTTGAAACTTCACATGAAAGAAGTGGTCAAGAAATAAGTAGTTAAACTTTTAGATGCAGGGATAATCTATCACATATCCGATAGTGAATGGGTCAGTTCGATATAGTGTGAACCAAAGAAGACTGGAATGACCACAATGGAGAGTGAAAATAGGGAATTAATATCAACAACAATAGTCACGGCATGGAGAGTGTGTATAGATTATTGTAAACTAAGCAAGGTGTCCAAAAAGGATCATTTCCCTCTACCATTCATAGATCAAATGATAGAAAGAGTGGTTGGTCATTCATTATGTTGCTTCTTGGATGGCTATTTGAGGTAAATTAGATATTCATCTACTCCAATGACCAAGAAAAGGCCATGTTCTCATGTCCTTATGGTACCTTTGCATATACATAGATGCCTTTTAGATTTTTCAATGCCCCAGTGACATTTTAAAAGTGTATAATGTCTATCTTTGTAGATATGATCGAGGAAATAATGGAAGTTTTTATGGATGATTTTTCAATTTTAGTAGATTCTCTTGAAATTTGCCTAACCAATTTAGACAAGATACTCCAAAGATGCAAAGAATTACACTTAGTGTTGAATCAAGAAAAGTACCATTTTATGGTATAGGAGGGAATAGTACTGTGGCATAAAATTTCTCACCGTAGGTTCAAAGTGGATATAGAGAAATGGAGGTTATAGAGAAACTTCCACCTCCAATCAACATTAAGGGAGTGCAAGGATTCCCAAGTCATGCTAGGTTTTACCGTCACTTCATTCGAGATTTTTTATAGATTGCAAGACCTTTGACAAACATGTTAGTATAGGAGTGCATGAGAGAATAGTGTTATGACATAAAATATCTCACCACAAATTCGAAGTGCATAGAGTGAAAATAGAGGTTATAGAGAAATTCCCACCTACAATCAACATTAAGGGAGTGTGAGGTTTCCTAGGTCTATTGGGTTTTACCGTCGCTTTATTCGAGATTTCTCGCAGATTGCAAGACCTTTAACAAACTTATTAGTCAAGGATGTGCCCTTCCTATTTGATGATGATTATTTATCCACATTTAATCAATTAAAAAAGGCATTAACATAAGCTCCAATCTTGACACCACTTGATTAGACACTCCCATTTGAGGTCATGTCTAATGCAAGCAACCAAGCTATTGGTTATATATTGTGTCAAAGAAAAGACAAAAGGTTGCATGCGACATATTACACAAGCAAGAACCCCAAGGGACCCCATCTTAACTACACCACTATAGAAAAGGAATTACTCGTCGTGGTGTATGCATGTGATAAGTTTCAGTCATACCTTCCGGGGTCAAAAGTGATTATATTCACTAATCATGCTTCTTTAAAATATCTTTTTAACTAGAAGAATGTGAAACCAAGGCTTATTCGATGGCTACTACTCTTACAGGAATTTGATATCGAAGTATGAGAAAAGAAGGGGACAAAAAATGTGGTCGTGGACCATTTATCACATCTGGAAGGAAGGGGAATGCGAGCAAAGTGATGATATTAATGAGAAATTCCTTAATGAAACCTTAATGATGCTTAACAGCTTAGCGACACTATTGTTTACTAATATCATAAATTATGCTGCTAGTGGCAAACTCCCCTATAATTTGTCACATCAACAGAAGAAACAATTCTTGCATGAATGCACTAGATATCTATAGGACTAACTAATCTTATATCGAACATGTGCTAATGGTTTAGTAAGACTATGTGTTCCGCATAAAGAAATGTTGGATATATTAACATAGTGTCACGAAGCTCAATATACTAGTCAATATGGAGTAAACAAAGCAGCAGTTCGACTACTCGAATGTGGATTTTACTAGGCACATTTTTTCAAGGATGATTAAGATTTCATGGCATAGTACAATTGTTGCCGAAAGGTAGGCAGCATCTCTAAAAGAGACAAGATGCCTTTACCTAACATTTTAGAAGCTAAAGTCTTCGATGCATGGAACATCGACTTTATGGGCCCTTTCCCATCCTCCATAGAGAACATGTACATTTTAATAAGGTGATTATGTATCTTGCTGGGCCGAAGCCATGACATCTCCAAATAATGATGGGAAAGGTGTACAAAAGTTTATAAAAAGATTATTTAACCAATTTGGGGTGCCAAGAACTATAATAAGTGATGGAGGAGCACACTTTTGCAAGAGATCTTTTAATGCGCTCCTTAAAAAATACGAGGTCATGTTTCCACCCTTAACCACCCATAGACTAGTGGACAAGTCAAGGTTATAAAATGGGAGCTTAAGCATATTTTAGAAAAAAAATGGTAAATAGCTTGAGAAAGGATTAGGCATTGAAACTGAATGATTGCCTATAGGCTTATCGAACTACTTTTGAATCTCCAATGGGCATTACCCCCTTTAGACTTGTCTATGGTAAGGCAAATCATTTTCTCGTAAAATTATAGCATCATACATTTTAGGCAATGAAGGTCCTAAACTTTGATTAGAAGTAGTCGGGTGAAAAATGTCTTATGCAACTCAATCAGTTTCACCACAATACCTATGAAAATGGATAACTTTATGAAGAAAAGATGAAGAAGTGGCATGATTATCACTTGAGGCCAAAGGATTACAAGGATGGGGATATAGTCTTACTATACAATAGGCTGAGGTTATTTCCAGGAAAACTTAAATCACTCTAGACTGGACCTTTTATGGTAACTGAAATGTTTACTCCTGGAGCTCTTGAACTGGAAAACTCAAACAAAGAGACATCTAAGTCTAATGGGCATCATTGTAAACCATATCTTAGAGGAGTGATTTCTAAGGAAAAGGAAGTAATTTCCTTCCTTTCTAACAATTGAACATGCTTCCAAAGATTCAAGGTCAAGTTAGTGACCTTAAATTAGCATTTTTAGTAGTTAGATTTAAATTATTGTGAAGTTAGATTTGTTTTCAATTCCATAATGAGTTTAAATGGGTTGGAAATTAATTATCTTACGCTCTTAAAAAACTTATAAGATAGGAAATACTCTAGTTGTCAAACATATTTGGTCTTAACACTATCACCATCACCACCTTAATCGCCATGATGGGTTTTATGCTCTTAACCCTTATCTTTTCATTTCTTTCTTTATCTTGTCATTATGTTTCTATATTATTTCATTTGTATTCCTACCTTATGTATTGTTTGTTTGTTCTTCTCATATTGAGGACAATGTGTTGTCTTAGTGTAGGGAGGGTTGTATGTATTATGAGTTTTTACTTTGAATGTGAATTTTGCATGCTAGTTTGTTTAGGTTTGCATGATGTGATTCATGTCAATTTGCTTTGAACATAGTCTTTTAGGTTACAAAGATTTATTAACTTCTGAAATTAGTGTTCTAGGTTGTTTTGGTTAATAAATATGCGTGTTAATTAGGATACAATGTCAGTTCATTCTCTCTAGGAATTTACCACATGCATTTATAATTTTAGACTAATCGAATATGCAGCATCAATAGTTTCTTCTCATGATATTGATTAGCTTAATAAATGAGGTAGGTAATAAAAAAGTGAGCAAATCTTAAATAAATAACTACTTTGTTGTCCCTTTTTGAAACAAATCGGGTTATGAATAGAGCTAGTAACAAGTTAAGAATGTGATGTAGTTAAGTATCTAGGGGATATTCATCACAAATTTTTTCCTTCGCATCAAAAGGATATAATGACATTCCAACCAAGCAGCTTAATAGAAACATGGCCTAGTTGAGTAACCGGAGACATTCATCACAAATGGTTTCCTTCATGTCAAAAGGCAAGGTTCATATCAATTAACATTAAAAGACATAGTGTGTTGTTTAATAAATCCTACTGATCTTGTGAACATCATGATTTCTTATGAAAAGACGCTTAAGGATAGTTACATTTTTATTGACTAAATAATATCAATGTATGTGTGTAAGTGAAGGAAGTGAATGAATGTGACATTGAGTCTTAATTAGTATGTATATTTAGTCTAAAGTAATTAAACACAAATTTAACAAATTAACAAGTTAGAACAACTTGAGGGATCATGTTTGTAGTTAAATATGTTTCATGAAGTTTAATGACATTGTGTTTGTTTGGTTGTTAATTAGGTTTGGTCTGTGTGTTTTTTGTTTTTGTCTTTGTTTAAGGACAAGCAAAAGTTTAAGCTTGGGGATGTTGATAGTGGTAGATTACATAATATTTTAGTGGGTAATTTAGTATGTGTTTAGTTATTAAATTGGATAATTAGTGAATGTTTAGGTTAGGATTGTGTTGTTTAGTTAGACATTTATTTTTGAGTGTTTTATGGATTAGAGTATGCCATTGAGCTTAAATTTTTTATATTTGAGGTGCCTTGATGTGTTTGTAAGTGTTTTAGATCAAATATCAAAGAATGGAGGAGAATCAGAGGAAGCTCAGAATTCGACCCAGGCTTACGATCGTGGCAAAAGCCTAATCTTGGGCCACAATCGTAGCTTATAGAAGACACGGATAACCTTCCATTCTTAAGTTTTCAAGGTACTTTTTAAGTTACTGCTGCTTTTCGAAGCATCCCGATCCCCCTTCTGAAGTGTATTTCATCATCTTTATGTGGATATGAATATGATGATGGATTTGGGTTTGATCATGATGTTTTAATTTTCTTTGGGGATTTTGACTTGATTTAATATTAATCTAGTTATTTTTGTGTTTAATCATTTGGGTGTTGTGATTAATTACTATAACTTTATGCTTCTGTAATAAATGGAGCACAAAATGATTGGGTTGGGTTAATAAGAGTTAAGAGATCTAATAGACCACACAATTAATCAAATTGATTATTATACAGAGAGAGTTCTCATGTGAGACTATATTTTTTTAGAAAGCTTAAAAACTAATTAAGGTTAGAGTTGACCATAACTGAGAGATTACATATTCATTATTTAACCTAATTAGGCATTATAAAAGAGTGTAATCCTCCCTTTGATAGACTAGAACTGACACCTCATTAACATATAAATCATTAGGTTAATAGTAATGATAGGAAAAATCCCCCTTTCTTATAATTTGGAACTTCTTCTTGTGTGATTTCCCATTGTCAATTTGTATAGCTCAATTCAATTTCTTTTCATGTTAATTTACTAATTAATTTTTTGCCAATTATCTTCATGTGTTTACTTTTCTGTCTATTTTTATTTTCAATTTTATAATTCTTAGGTCCTTAGATAAATTAGAATTGAATTATTTTCACCACTCCTTGAGGGATTGACACCTCATATACTATACTCACGATCTATAGGCTTGCAATATTTTGAGGGCTTATAAATTGTAAAACTTTCCAATCGTCACATATGTATTGAGTCCTTACAAGCTTACAAATTACAATGTAAGGTAGAAGAATGGTAAGGTTTCATTGGAAATGTGAGTATTTGTAGATATTCAAGTTTTCCTTTGTTTATGATCTATTGCTAGTTTGTAAAGCAAATTTAAGATGAGTATCTTGTCATATTAAGTATTTAGATTCCTTCAATAGGATATGTAGGGCCCCCTTACCGTTGGGTATGCACCGGGACGCCGCAGGTCATTCCGGTACATATCCTATGATAAGGGTGAGCTACGTGCGATCACTACATTCATTCC